>CM069133.1:34521551-34577036 GCA_035221665.1 Okamejei kenojei
TGAACACGCATACGCGTGTGTGTGCCATCATAGGAATTAATAGAAAATGCAATAGAATAGATAGAAGATAAGAGAATTGTGAAACGAGAACTTACCAGTTTTTGAAGTTTGGATCTTTATTTTATGAGGCATTACGTTGAAGCGGTTTACGTTGAAAAGCCCGCCACGCCCGCATGCGCGTCAGACCAATCAAAAGCAGCAGGTGTGAAATCACAGATAACGGTTGTTGAACTGAATATAAGGAAGATTCGAGAAACTCATTAACTGACCATCTGCACCCTGTAATTGAAAGGGTCAAGGAGGAGCCGGAGGGCAAACGTAATCCCTGCATTGTTAATTACTACATAAAATATAGATCCAACTCAAATTGGTAAGTTTCCCCATTAATCTTAAATATTTTACTTCGAATCACGTTGAGTGGACTAAGCTAGAATATTTCAAGCTCTGTGAATTATCAATGGCCGACTGAATCCCGAGGTGCCATGAGGTCCTAGCGATCCAATATCACGTATGACCAAACACCTCTGGCATCAGTTTTGACCTACAGATGAGGAACTGACAGAAGAAATAATCCACTGCATTCAGGCATTGACATAGATTTTAAAACATGCTGATGCTTTTTAATTAACAATGAAACAATAGTGACCCCTCTCATCCAGGGGAAACTATAAAACAGAACTTAAAATGATTGGCAAATTACCCCAGGTCTGGCAAGGGTTTTGTTATAAACGTTTGAAAAGTTTGTTCGTTTGACCATCCTGCAGCTGCTAGGATGTGGTCCAGCGGAACGTCCATTAACCCTCGCTGCTGATGTTGTTGCATGCAGACCTGGTGGAGTGAGATTTGAAAAAAACATCAGTGTCCACTCCTGACAGCCAGAACCCGTTGTAACCACCTGGAGATGGTCTGTACTGATACCTTTTATGAGTTTTTTGTGTAACTAAAAAACATTGCTAGTAGTTCAGGGCCTCTAAGGCTCTTGGTGACATTAATGTACTGTTGTAGATTGTTGTGACCACAACACATCCGAAGGTCCTTGGGGTATGCCATGAAAAAGTAGTTTGAGACCGGACAACCCTGGTCTGCTCTGCTTGATAGTCATAAACATAAAATGTTATAATTTGTTAGCAGATGTAACCATCCTGTCCAGTCGCGCTTATTGTCAACGAGCTGGACCTCATTGCGCTGAAACCAGCGCCATGAGCATAACCATTTGTAAGTGTGTTTGACCAAGGACAGTGATGTTGCTGGAGCCCACCGGTGGAACGCCGCGTCAGCACACATTAACATCACATTATCTCGATTACCTGGGGCTGGGGGGATTGAGACGACGATGCCTTCATAAACCTGGATATCATGGGTGAGACCCGGACAGAGTGGTTGTTGCCCGATTCCCAGCCAAGAGTATGACGATAAGGAACTTCTGGCACAATTTATGGCAATATAACTCAGTCTCTCATCAAAACTATAGTTTTGAGAGAATTCCAAACACATCCGTTATACGTGCCGTGTCAGACATATGTTGGACTGTAAACAGAACACTTCCCATTTCTTGATATATAGGAGATGTACTGTTTCTTGGTACTATCTCTCAGGCTGCAGTGATCACATCCACTGTACGATCTGACAGTCAGAGCCCAGGAATGGTTTCCAGAGTCTGCAAACAAACAAATTGATTGATCATGCAGTGGATACAGGGATGAACCAGCAGATTTCTACGTTTTTGGAAGAGCCATAAAAGGCTTCTGTTATCATTCCGCGTATGAGTGGATCCATGGCTATGTAGGCCAGTCAGGCACTACCAAAATGCATGAGGCGGAGTTTTGCTGGATCTTAACTGACTGATGAGGCAAATGGGGGGAACGCTAATAAAAGAACCATTCCTCCCCAGTGTAGCAAGAATGCAATCTACCGCCCAAAGCCCCTGGGTCTGGTTCCCATGAACATACTTTGGTAACTGGTGATTGAGTCTGGATGCAAACAAATCGATATCTGGTATTCCATACCGAGCAACAATGTCGTTAAACACTTTATGATTCAACATCCATTCTGTGCGTGGTGTCATTTTAAATTTCCGTGAACCTGTTGCCCGCCACCACACCTGTTTGAATCTACTGTGTAAAAGATAGATAGCTGAAATCCGGAATGTTTCTTGGTAATACACCAGTGCCAAATAAGGCTTCTCTAGGCCAATTTATCACACAGGGGATACTGACTTGATTCGACCATGTGATTAATGTAAATGGTATGCCACCACTCAGTAGTTTGTCAATCTAAAGTTGAACATGCGTAATGTTGATATTCCCACCCTAAGCCTTCAACCCATAGAGTTCTCATCATCCCAGCAACTCTAAGTAGTTAATACCATGTAACTGAAGAATTGATTACTCATGCACATTCCATCTGCCTCCGCAGCTAGAGATGGTATTAATAGCTCCCCATCCTAGAGCACTAGCATCAGTTTGTAATATAATGAAGGTTTGTTGGCCATAAAAAATGTTACTGGTAGCAATGCCGAATATTAGTCATCCACACATTTGTAACTCAGGAAATGGCTTCAGCTGGCAATCACATAGGTCTGCTGAAGTAGACATGCATGGAATTAGAGTGCCTTGCACCTTTGCACGTTGTAAATTTTGATAATGCAAGGCCCAAACTGTGCAGTTGGAAATGGGAGCCACTAATTTTCCAATTATACTGGCTACTTGTCAAATAGAAGGTTGCTCCTTAACAATAGATTGTTACAGGCTTCTATTAATTTCAAATCTCTTGCTCAAGGCAGAGTCCACGGGACATGTGAATAGAATTAATGTTTAAATTCCAAATAATCAATAAATCTAGATCAGTGGTTCTCAACCTTGTTTGCCCCATGCACCCTTTCACCATATGTCAGAATGTCATCCACCCCCCCCCCACCTTCCAAGATTGTCTGCCTCAAAAGTGCATTCCAAATAATATGCAAAGGCAATAAAAAGATCAACATTCTAACAGTTTGAGTTGCTAATCTGTGGTCCCAATTCCCCCTCTGAAAACCTGAAATCCCCCCCTGGGGGGAATTCCCCCCCTGGGTTGAGAACCCTGCTCTAGATGGTATCAACTTGGATTTAAATGGATGAATGAGAAACCCCAATCTCTCAATCATGAGTTTAGTCGGCTGAAAACAGCAAATTTAGCTAATTTCAGAGTTTTCCCTATGATTAGGATATCATCCAAGTATGCCATCACAATATGATTTTGAGCTCGAAGTAGCCCCAGTACTGGTTTCAATAATTTTGTAAATAATCCTGGGGCTGAAGTTAACCATTCGGCTTTAAACTGCCATAGTTGCCCCATCCAGCTCAACTTAAATATCTCCGGTAATCCCAGTGAATGGGTAACGAATAGTATGCATTCTTGAAATCGATGCATGCCATATAACATCTTTTGGAAACCAGTTGTTTGGCAGTAACAAAGTTTTCATTTTAAAATATTTATACTGCACAAAGGAGTTAAGTCACAAATCAAGGATGATTCAGCATTCTCTTCCTTCTTTGGTCTTGTAAATATAATTAGAAACAAATTGGTGAGGTTCATGACATGACTTCTCAATTACTGCTTTTGTGTTATAATGCTTGAATTTCAGCTTGTACATCAAAACCTTCCTTGTCCGGTTTGATGTATGCTGTGTGGGTGAAAACGAATTGGGATGGAATCTCGATTTGGAACCCTTGTATAACTGTGCAGTATTAAACAGATCTGATGTTATCCAACGCCATTCATTCAAAAAACAATGTGTAATCTACCACCAACTTGTGTAACTGATCACACATCTCTGTTCCGGAAAGAACCAGACCCACTACCTCCATGGTTTACGGTGGATGAGTGGTTTTTTATTTCCGCCTCCGTGGTGTGGTCGGGTGGGATGGTTTTTTGGAGGATGATGGGGTGTAGGAAGGAGCGGTAGGGGGGTGGGGTGTGTTTTGTCTGTTTGATGGATGTGGGTGGAGCGGTTGTTTGGTTTTGGTGTTATTTTTGGGATTTGTTGTTGGTCCAACATACTGCGCATCTTTGATGAGGGGAGCCTGGCTTGGGCCTTGGCCTAAAAAAAGAAAAGACCTCTGCCCAGGAGTGTTCGGCCTTCGAGCTGCCACCAGCTTCAGCGAACCGCTTGCTGCTCATGGGAGTGTAGGTGTGCTGCCGCTGGAATGATGAAGCTTTGCTTGTCGATGGGACCTTCATTAGCCCGACAGCTTTCGGCTTCTTCGTCCAGGTCCTTGACCTGCTTAGGCAGATCTTCTCCGAACAAAAAATTTGGCGGCTGTACATTGCTGTCCCTGCACTGTCCGCAAACTTGGGGATCAGGGCAGGTCGGGATGGATGGCATTTTTACGGGGAAACAGTTAATTTCAAAATGTGCGTTGTACATTAATGCCAGGGCATCCTGTTGTACATCAGACAAGGGACCCCCATCCACAGACCTGGCAAAGGCCATGATGCCTGAAGCCAGCAACTTTAGGATTCTCTGGAGCTTCACCCTTCTGGGCTTTGATGCCCCCTCCAATGTAAACCCCAGATGGGAGCTGTTAACAGCCGGCACGTTTAGTGAAGCACAATTAGCAAGTGTGTGGTACTTCATAGATGTTTCCACTATTACCTGTTCCTGGAGCTGATGTGATAGCAAGGTAATTAAATGCTCGTAGCCAATTCCACATCCAGCGGCTCCCCTGTTTGCGAGGATATCACAAGCTTTGATGCCATAGCAGGCAAATCTGCTCCACGCACCTCATGCCTCGTGGTATGCTCTCGGGCCATACCTCCGAACTCCGAGTCAGTCCAAAAACTGACCCCCATATGTCCCCTCCTCAGAGAGGGAGGACATTGTGCAGGCCCCTGAACCAGGCACCGCCGCGGGCCCCCGAGGAGAACCCGCACTGATATAACTCAGTTTCCCGGAGCATATAATGATGGAGCATCCTTTCCATCAGGTGCTCCATCCGGGAAAAAACGCCCGAAGACGTATCCATTGTAGGAGGCGAACCCTCCTGGCCTGACTCGTCCGAGTTAAAAGGCCTTTCAATTTTTTCTTGGCTTCCCTCCTAGCAGGGGTTGCAAGGTGCTTTCAACAGGCACCAAAGTCTGAAGCCGCTGGCTGCACCACCAGCGACTCAGATGTCGAAATCGCTGGCCACCCGCTACCCGCACTCCCACGGTCTTCGTAGCTGGTTTCCGCCGGCCCGTCTGGACTTCACCCTGGATTTGTCCAAAATAGCTCGCACGTGAAGCTCTGCAATCAAGAATTTACCGAACAAAAACGATCTCAGAATAAGTTTTTAACATTGAATGGATGAAGAAAGAAATACATATAATAAATCATGAATGTATCTCCAAGAACGGATTATTTTAGTAAATATTTTAATTCTCCACCAAAACTTTTCACATTTTCTTTTCTATTTTCTACTTTCTATCTCTATCTTTCTATCTTTAAGTAGGGAAAAAAAAGTATAGAAACATATTATATATATTCTTAATATTAGTATGAATACACATATTATTAGTTGTATGAAAATATTTAGATGTCTTAAAAATTTGTAATTATATAAAATTGTGCATTTTCAACTATATAATAATTTTGAAATATAAAGTTTAATAATAATACAAACACTCTTAATATTATGAAAATATCATGAATATCATAGAAGTTTGGTTAAGATTGGGTATTATGTAGTTATATTAGGGGGGATTTGTATTTGGTAATTAGAAGAAATATGTGTGGTATGAGAAGTGTGAGTATATTGCTTATTTTAGGAATATACTACATACACTCCCAATTATACAAAATAAATAAACCAGGAAATGTATAATGGATAACATTACAAATAACACAAACAGTATCAAATTGATAATCAATATTATATAATTTTGTATATTATATAATTTTTAATGCCGTATAAGAGTGTACTCTGTATATATTGTTTCTATAATAAAAAAATTAAAAAAAATTTTAAAAAAAAGAATAAGTTTTAACATTAGCCAGTAGGGTTTTTAACTTACCGCTGGAATAGAATAGAATGCCGTTTATTGTCATTCAAACAGACAAGGTTTGAACAAAATTTAATTCCTACAGTCATGACATTATAAAACATCCCAAGACGCACACTTAACGCAGTTTACACAAACATCCATCACAGTGAATCTCCAACACCTCCTCACTGTGATGGACGGCAAAGTCTTATCTCTTCCCTTTGTTCTTCTCCCGCGCTCCAGCAGTCCAACTGCAGTGTCGAGGCGACTGGGGCTCCCGATGTTAAAGCCCCCGGCGGGCGATAGTAAGTCCTGCGGCCGTTTAAGCCACGCGGGGCGATGTTAGGCCCCGCTTCCGAGTCCTTTAAAACCCCACAATTCCGGCGGGAGAAGTTGCCGTTGCGGGGGAGCTCCGAAAAGCGGTCTTTCCACCAGGCGAGCTCCCGATGTTCCTGTCCACCGGGCCTGCGGCCAGAGCCTCCGAAGCTCCAAGCGATGGCGAGTCCGCAGGCTCCGCGACTGGAGCCCTCAGGTTGGTTTCCGGTTGGAGTCTGCCGCCGGCTCCACGATGTTGGGCCCAACGACACCGGAGACCTGACAGGGAAAATGTCGGGTCCCCGTACAAGGAAGAGATCAAAACGGTTTCCGCCATCCGCCCCCACCCCCTCACATACACACAGCCAAAAAGCAATAAAAATCTAAACCAAAACATACATCTAACGTGACAAAAATGTAAAAAAAAGACAGACGGGACTGCAGTCGAGCTGCTGCTGTTTGGTCCCGCCACACTCCATGAGTAGCAATCCCAATGTTGGCTCCTGTACATCGGTGAGACCAAGAGCAAACTTTCCGACCATTTCACTGAACGCTTGCGCTCGGTCCTCCAAGGCCTGCTGGATCTCTCGGTTGCCGGGCCATTTTTAACTCTCCTTCCCATTCCCACACTGACCTTTCTGTCCTGGGCCTCCACCATTGCTAGAGGGAGGTCACGCACAAACTAGAGGAGCACCTCATATTCCATTTGGGTAGCTTGTGACCCACCGGTTGGAATGGTCAGACTCATCAAGCAACGGTGAAAGCAACAGGTGTCCTAAACTTTTCTGATACGCAACCCTCATCATTGTTCATCTTCTATCAAGGAGAAGCTATACTTCACCCTCGATAGACCACATTTGGACTACGCAGTTTGCAGCATGAGACCCATACACAAATAAAAACATTTCTTCCATCGAACGTGTCCAATTTGTTGCAGCCCGACTTGTTACTAATACCTATGAGAGGGAAAAGCGAGTGTTTCCAAAACTTCTGAATTCACTGGGGTGGAACCTTCTCCAAGACAGACGTAAAGATCACCGTTTGAGCTGTTTTTACAAAATGTTAAATGGTCGGCATGTGATTACCAAACCTAGATCAAACCAGAACCTATTAGGAGCAGACGAGGGCATTCGAGCCAATTTGAGATACCAGCTACCAAGACAGATGTGTACAGCAATTCATTCTTGCCCCTCATAATTAAAGCATGGAATAGTCTTCACCCTACCATAGTTACCCAACCAGACGCAACCAAATGTAAGGTAGCTCTTCATCACCAAGAATCCTTTTTCCCTTAAGTCCACCCTCCGCCGTTTAAATGCCATTTGGAATATTTTGGAAGAAGGAGAAGAAGAAGAACGCTATGAACATTGAATCCTCTCCCTTCTCGTTATCCTTTGGCTATTCAGTATCTCCTCCCCCCCCCCCCCCCCCCCCCCCCCCCCCCCCCCCACTGTGTACCTATTTCCCCCAGTATCCCACCCCCCTCCCCCCCCATCCCCTTCCACCTACATCCTTTTACATTTCACTCCTCCTCTTCTCTCCCTATCTGATATCCTTTTGTCTCCTTGTCCCCTCCAGCCTTTGTCGCTTACTCCACCCATCTGCCAAATCGCCTCCCCTCCCCTGGATCCACCTATCACTTAAGATAGGCACAGAGTGCTGGAGTAACTCAGCGGGTCAGGCAGCATCTGCGGAGAACATGGATAGGTGACGTTATCACAGAGTGCTGGAGCAACTCAGCGGGTCAGGTTACTCCAGCACTCTGGGAAACGTCACCTATCCATGTTCTCCACAGATGCTGCCTCACCCGTTGAGTTACTCCAGCACTTTGCGCTTTTTATCAAGATTCCAACATCTGTAGTTCCTTGTGTCTCTCGGGAAAAAATACCAGGAGCTGTAGGTTTGTGATGGATAATTGAAGTGATTTGCATTCCTAATCGACAGACTGCCAGATGAATAGAGAGTTAAACAGTCATTAAGTTTGACAGAGAGATGGAGTGACAGGTATATTGGTCGGTTCACAATGACTGTTGGAGGAGTTGTGTATAAATATAGACTAATGGGGAGTGAGATAGACTAATGGAGGCGACACGGTGGCGCAGCGGTAGAGTTGCTGCCTCACAGGGCTTACAGCGCCGGTGACCCGGGATCAATCCCGACCACGGGTGCTGTCTGTACGGAGTTGCACGATCTCCCCGTGACCTGCGTGGGTTTTCTCCGAGATTGCCGGTTTCCCTCCACATTCCGAAGACGTAGGTTTGTAGGTGAATTGGCTTGGTATGAATGTGAATTATCCCTCGTGGATGTAGGATGTTGTTAATGTACGGGGATCGCTGGCCAGTGCGGACTCGGTGGGCCGAAGGGCCTGTTTCCGCGCTGTACTGGGCAAATTGATGAACTGGGCAAATTGATGAACTGATGAAGGAACAAAGAGAAACAGATCGATAGCAATCCATGTCAGAGGACAGTCAGACGGATGGGTTGGGAGATGATTTTATTTTATCAAAACATTTATACAATTATTAAAAATTATATTTACAATACAATATTACAAAACAGAACTCCCCACCATAATACAAGACAAACAAATATACTAAATAAACTGCTGTACAACTATGTTACACTCCTTGTCAAGGATGCATTCCACCCCCGCGGTGCCCAGCGGTCCCGGAAATCCCCCAGGGCGTAGCCCCGGAAAAGGGGCAGGCAGCCGGCTCGGGATGAGCCCTCTTCCGCCTGGCGCCGTGACTCACGGATGGCCAGCTTGGCCAGGCCCAGGAGCAACCCAACATGGACATCTTCGACCCTACTCTCTCCCCTGCGCACAGGGTGTCCAAAGATGAGGATGGTGGGTGAGAAATGCAGCCAGAAGGCAAGGAGCAGCCCCTTTAGATATTGGAACAGGGGCTGCAGCCTCACACACTCCATGTACACGTGGTACGCAGACGCTTCCAGCCCGCAAACGTGGCAGGCAGCTGGCGAGTCTGTGAACCCCGAGAGAAACAGGTTGCAGGGGACTACTCGGTGCAGAACGCTCCACCCCAGGTCCCCCGATGTAGAGTGGGAGAGTTGGGAGATGATGGTTGGATTGCAATGCATGTCGGGCCAGATAGAGCAACAGAAAGTGCCGGCAACACTCTGCAGGTCAGGCAGCATCCATGGAGAGGGGATCGATTTAAACGTCGCACAACATGCCCCATCTACACTAGTCCCACCTGCCTGTTGAACATAAGCTCCAAGTTCCTAGTGTCGTAGAGGGTCATTCAGTGTGGAAACAGGCCCTTCGGACCAACTTGCCCCCACCGATCGACATGCCCCATCTACACTAGTGTCACCTGCCTGCGTTTGGCCCATATCCATCCAAACCTGTCCTTTCCATGTACCCGTCCAAATGTCTCTTGAATGTTGCGATAGTCCCTGTCTCCACCACCACCTCTGACAGCTCGTTCCATACACCCACCACCCTTTGTGTAAAAAAGTTACACCAAAAGGTTGGGCCGCTCCAACTCCACCCCACCTCACCAGTCCCAACCCGAGACGTCACCTTCCCACGTTTGCCAGAGATGCTGCCTGACCCGCTGAGTTACTCCACTTTGCGTTCTACCAGCAGCTGCAGCTCCTTGTGTGTCCTACCTCAGCATCAGAGGGTCTTGCATCTACCAGGACCTTGTGATGACTTACAGAGGTCCATGAGGAACATGGCTATTGCTTATTCCTTGAAGGCCTCAAGGTGGCGCAGCGGTGGAGTTGCTGCCTCACAGCACCAGAGACCCGGGTTCAATCCCGACTACGGGTGCTGTCTGTACGGAGTTTGTGTGTTCTCCCCGTGATCACATGGGCTTTCTCCGGGTGCTCCGGATTCCTCCAGCATTGCAAATACGTACAGGTTTGCAGGTTGGTTGCTTTGATTGATCACTGGTTGATTGCTGGTCGGCGCGGACTCAGTGGGCCGAATGGCCTGTTTAGTTTAGTTTAGTTAAGTTTACTTTACAGCGTGGAAACAGGCCCTTCGGCCCACCGCTGCGACCAGCGATCCCCGCCCACTGACACTATCCTACACACACTCGGGACAATTTACATTTTATACATTTACACCAAGCCAATTAACCTACAAACCTGCACGTCTTTGGAGTGTGGGAGGAAACCCAAGATCTCGGGGGAAACACAAGCAAGTCACCGGGAGAACGTACAAACTCCATACAGACAGGATCGATCTTGGGTCTTTGGCTCTGGGAGGCAGGTGCTCTACCACTGCGCCACCGTGCCGCCAGTTTCCGCGCTAAACTAAACTAAACTAAGATTAAAATGACAAAAGGTGTGAGATGGGGGATCGAAGAGACGTGAAGCTTGAAGGCAGAGGAAGGAATGTAAGGGGATAGCAACACGCTGGGTGGAACGGCCTGCTTCCATGCCATATCTCTAAAGTCTACATTTTGGGAAAAAACAGTAAGATTTCTAATTTTATCAAGAATAGAGGAATATTTTTCAAGGTGAAAAATATTTAAGTTATTAATACCTACCGTTTAAGAGTATTTTCATTTCAGATTGCTCCCCCCATTAAATAAATATGCCGACTGGAATTTTTTACATAACCAGCGGTACATGCAGTTTTCCGGGGGCGGGGGGGGGGGATCGAACATCGGGGGGAAAAAAAAAACACTTTATTCATCTAGGGTTTAATTTTTATTTATCGGTATGTTTATTAACAGTATAAAAGAAGAAATGGGTTAGATTTACGGATTTTCTGTATATACGGCAGCAAAGTAGCGGGACACCATAGTAGAATCACAAAGAATCACCCGTAAAGTGTCCGTACCAGCAAACCGACCGACCACAAGCTCGACAACAGCTCTGCAGATATAACATAGATCTCCATGTGGGACCGCACTTCCTACACAGTGGTAAATGTATGCACTGTCAGGATTCACGGATCGCCATGGCCAAATGACATCATCGCTTTTAGGTGGTGTTTAGTTTCAGTTTAGGTTATTGTCACGTGTATCGAGGTACAGTGAAAAGCCCTTGCTATCCAGTCAGCGGAAAGACAACATGCAATTACAAATGGGCCATTCACAGTGTACAGATACGTGATAAGGGAATAACGTTTAGCGCAAGATAAAAGCCAGCAAAATCCGATCAAGGATAGTCCGAGGGTCACCAACGAGGTAGATAGTAGCTCAGGGCCGCTCTCTAGTTGGTGAGAGGATGGTTCAGTTGCCTGATAACAGCTGGGTAGAAACTGTCCCTGAATCTGGAGGTGTGCGTTCGTTTTCACACTTCTGTACCTCTTGCCTGATGGAAGAGGGGGGAACAGGGAGTGGCCGGGGTGAGACTGGTCCTTGATGATGCTGCTGGCCTTGCCCAGGCAGCGTGAGGTGTAGATGGAGTCAATGGAAGGGAGGTTGGTTTGTGTGATGGTCTGGGCTGCGTCTACAATTCGCTGCAATTTCTTGTGGGCTTGGATGCAGCTTGTTCCCAAACCTTCCCTGACAGACGTATGTAAAATAACGAGAGGCGTAGATATCCCTGGGGTGGAAATGTCAAAGACTAGAGGGCACAGCTTTAAGGTAAGAGGGGCAATGTTTAAAGGAGATGTGTGGGGCAAGGGTGGTGGGTGCCTGGAACGCACTGCCAGGGGTGGTGGTGGAGGCAGATACAATGTCATAAGGTCATAATAGGAGCAGAATTAGGCCATTCAGCCCATCAAGTCTATTCCACCATTCAATCACATCTGATCCATCTCTCCCTCCTAACCCCAATCTCCTGCCTTCTCCTCATAACCCCTGACACCCGTATTAAACATGATTCTCTCTAACTCTGCCTTAAAAGTGGTTCGAGAGGCTTTTCCAGCTACCTCCCCCTCCCTACTGCAGGAGTCTGAAGAATGGTCCCAACCCGAGACATCTCCTGTCCATTCTATCAACGTAAAGATACACATCTCTCTCCCTCTATTCCCCACCCACTCTCGCTCTCTCTCATTCTCCCATTATCTCTCTCCCTCTCTCTGTCCCACTCTCTCACCCACCGCTCTTCCTCCCCTCTCACATTCTCCCTCTCTCCTCTCTCTTTCCTTCCCTCCCCCTCTCTGCTCTGTCTCCCATCCCCTCCGCTCACTCCACTCTCTCTCTCCCTCTCTCTCACTCCTTTTCTCTCTCTCTCTCTCTCTCTCTCTCTCTCTCTCTCTCTCTCTCTCTCTCTCTCTCTCACTCTCTATCTCTCATTACTTCCCCCTCTTTCCTCCTCTCTCTCCACCTCTCCCCAACTCATCTTTCCCCCCACTCCCCTCTATCCTCCTCTCCCTCTCTCTACCCCCCCTTCCATGCTCTCCCTCACTCACGGCCTCCGCTCCCTCCTCTCTCTCCCTCTCCCTGTCCTCTCTCTCTCCGTCCACATTCTCTCCACTCTCCTTCTCTCCCTCTCTCTTCCCCACTCCCTCCTTTCTCTCTCCTCCCCCTCATTCCTCACTCCTTCTCTCTCCCCCTCTCTCCCCCTCTCTCCCCCTCTCTCCCACTCTCTCCCCTCATCTCTACCCCTCCTATCTCACCCCCTCTCACTCTGTCCACATCCTCTCTCTCCTCTCTCCCCCTCTCATTCCCTTTACCACACTCCTCTCCCCCTCCACTCCATCCCTCCTTTCCCACCCTCTTCCCCTCTTTCTCTCCTCTCTCTCTCTCTTTCACACACCCTCTCCCCTCTCCCTCTCTCCCCTCCTCTCTCTCCCTGTCCTCTCTCTCCTTCTCCCTCCCTTTCTCTCCCCCCTCCTCTCTCGCATTCCTCCTCTGCCCCCCTTTATTCCCTTCCTCTCTCCCCTCCCTCTCTCATTTCTCTCCCGCCTCTTTCCCCATCCCTTCTCCCCTTTTACCGCTTTATCCCCTTCTCTCCTCTCCCCCCTCACCCCTCTCTCTCTCTCTCTCTCTCCTCTCCCCCTCCTCTCTCCCTCTCTCCTCCTCCCCCCCTTTCTCTCTCCCCCCTCTCTCTCCCCTCTCCTCTCTCTCACCCTCCCCCCTCTCCACCTCTCTTGGTCCACAAGTCCTTTGTCATCTCTGTCCCCACTGGGCTCTGTGCTACAGCGAGGTCTATGCTAGGTCTATCTCCCCAGAGGTCCTTGTGCCGAGCCCAGCATGCAGCTATTAGACTTCAGACAGCGGCAGTATGGCAACTGGAATGAGGTTAGCATCTAATGGGTTCTAAATGCAGCCGGAAGCTGTTTGTGTTTAATATATAATGGCAGTGAGTCGAGTAAATGTATCCCGTAAGCCAGGGAGTTAAAAGCAGGAGCGAGGCAGCATGCTGCGGGGCTGATTTACTTAGGCTCCTGACCGCACTCTGTCCAACCAACTCAAATAACCTCCTCCTCAAAGTCACCGCATATGTAGCACCGTCTCCCCCTCTCGCTCAGTCTCAGAATGACTCCAGCATCATCATCTCCAAACCATCTGGCCCCACTGTCAGCACCAAGTCGTGGAATTATACGGCTCAGAAACAGGCCCTTCGGCCCACCGTGCCCATGCTGGCCAACTTTAGTTCAGCTTAAGTCTGAGGAAGGGTTCCCACCTGAAACGTCACTCATCCTGTCTCTCCAGAGATGCTGCCTGACCCGCTGAGTTACTCCAGCACTCTGTGAAACGTCACCTATCCATGTTCTCCACAGATGCTGCCTGACCCGCTGAGTTACTCCAGTACTCTGAAACGTCACCTATCCATGTTCTCCACAGATGCTGCCTGACCCGCTGAGTTACTCCAGCACTCTGTGAAATGTCACCTTCCCATGTTCTCCACAGATGCTGCCTGACCCGCTGAGTTAGCACTTTGTGTCTATCTTTAGTTCAGAGTAGTTCAGTTTAGTTTATTGTCACGTGTACCGAGGTACAGTGCAAAACTTTTTTGGTGCATGCTATCCAGTCAGCGGAAATATACGTGCGCCCCTTTCCTCCTGACTAATCTCGACCCAAAACGTCACCCATTCCTTCTCTCCAGTGATGCTGCCCGTCCCGCTGAGTTACTCCAGCGTTGTGTGTCTACAAAATTACATTCAAACCGTCCACAGTGTACAGATACAGGATAAAGGGGATAACATCTGGAGTATTGCGCACAGTTTTGGTTTCCTAATTTGAGGAAGGACATCCTTGTGATTGAGGCAGTGCAGCGTAGGTTCACGAGATTGATCCCTGGGATGGCGGGACTGTCATATGAGGAAAGATTGAAAAGACTAGGCTTGTATTCACTGGAGTTTAGAAGGATGAGGGGGTATCTTTTAGAAACATCTAAAATTATAAAAAGGACTGGACAAGCTAGATGCAGGAGAAAATGTTCCCGATGTTGGGCGAGTCCAGAACCAGGGGCCACATTCTTAGAATAAAGGGGAGGCCATTTAAGACTCAGGTGAGAAAAAAACTTTTTCACCCAGAGAGTTGTGAATTTATGGAATTCCCCGCCACAGAGGGCAGTGGAGGCCAAGTCACTGGATGGATTTAAGAGAGAGTTAGATAGAGCTCTAGGGGCTAGTGGAATCAAGGGATATGGGGAGAAGGCAGGCACGGGTTATTGATTGGGGACGATCAGCCATGATCACAATGATGGCAGAGCTGGCCTGAAGGGCCGAATGGCCTCCTCCTGCACCTATTTTCGATGTTTCAATGTTTTAATGGTTCTAACGTTTAGTGCAGGATAATGTGTGTTAAATTCCAATTAAGGATAATAATAATAATATTAATAATAATAATAATAATAATAATAATAATAATAATAATAATAATAATAATAATAATAATAAATGCATTTCTATAGCACATTTATTTAAAAAAACTCACGTTGACCAAAGTGCTTCACATCAGTGCAGATACTGATGTGCCACATACAATGATCCACAGACCTAACAATAGATACATAAACTGTTTACAGCGCCCCCTCAGAGGGGCTCAGAAACACTAGGGAGTAGAAATAGGTTTTAAGTCTAGACTTGAAGGAGTCGATGGAGGGGGCAGTTCTGATGAGCGGAGGGATTGGTCGGCACGGACTGGAAGGGCCGAGAGGGCCTGTTTCCGTGCTGTAATTGTTATATGGATGCTGTTCCACTAGTGTAGGTGCTGCAACCGCAAAAGCGCGGTCGCCCCTGAGCTTAAACCTAGACCGCGGGGTGGTCAGTAGCCCCAAGTCGGCCGACCTGAGGGACCTGGACGTAGAATGGTGGGTTAGAAGATTTTTGATATGGTAGGGGGGGCGGGCAAGCCCGTTAAGGGCTTTGTATATGAATAAGAGGAGCTTGAAGTTGATTCTGCACCGTACTGGGAGCCAGTGGAGAGAGGCCAGGATCGGGGTGATGTGGTCCTTTTTACAGGTGCCCGTAAGGAGTCTCGCTGCCGCGTTTTGGACCAATTGCAGGCGGGACAGGGATGATTGGCTGATGCCAGTGTGGAGGGAGTTGCAGAAGTCAAGGCGGGAGGAGATTAATTTTTCAAGGTCGTCGAATTTGAGGAATGATTTGATTTTAGTTATGGTACGAAGCTGAAAAAAATAGCTTTGACCACAGAGTTTACTTGCTTGTCAAACATTTGATAAGATCATTTGAAGGCACAGCAACGACTGTTCTTCCTAAGAACATTGAAACGGACTGGTCTGCCCCAACAGCTGCTGACGACGTTCTACCGCTGCACCACAGAGAGCATACTAACGTATGGCATCTCTGTGTGGTATCTCAGCTGCACGGAGGCGGAGAGGAGAGCTCTTCAGCGCGTTGTCCACAGAGCGCAACAGATTATTGGGACACCGCTACCAGCCTTGGAGGGCATCTACCACACACGGTGCCTCAGGAAGGCCGTCAGCATACATAAAGATTCCTCGCACCCTCGTAATGGACTATTCAAACTACTCCCTTCCGGCAGACGTTACAAGGCCTTCTACGCCCGCACCTCCAGACTCAGGAACAGCTTCATTCCCAGAGCTATAGCGGCTCTGAACCGGCCCTGCTGAGTCCCCCCCACCCCCATGGACTGTCTCCCCCGGCCTCGCACATTAGTCTGTGTTGATTTTACTGGTCTAATGTTCGTTTTTACAAACCTTGTTCTCGGGGTATCTAAATCTAAATTTTATTTGTCGATTAAGTTATGACATCAGATGGAAGTTGCAAACCAAATCTCGTTGCACCTCTATATCTGGTCGGGCAGACAGGTTGACCGGGTCCGCACTGACCAGCGATCATCCCGCACACTGGCACTGTCCTACACACACGAGGGACAAATTGCAATTAACCTACAAACCTGCACGTGTTTGGGAGTGTGGGAGGAAACCGGAACACCCGGAGAAAACCCACGCTGTCATGGGGAGAACGTGCAAACTCCGTAGAGACAGCATCCGTAGTCAGGATCAAACCCGAGTCTCTGGCGCTGTGAGGCAGCAAGTCTACCCGCTGCGTCACTGCACCGCCCATGACTATCACTCTATTAAACGCCACCTGTCCCTTATTTCCCTCCACAGATGCTGCCTGATCAGCTGAGTTCCTCCAGCACTTTGTGCGTTACATTTGGTTTGTTTGCGAGATCTAGGGATCAGCTCTGCACCAAGGGGAGAGGACCACATGGATGGGCTGAATGCCCCCCTCCTGCTTAAGTGAATGATGGCCCCATTGCCAGGGGTGCAGTGGGCACTGGGTGCCAAGCTGGCTGTCTTGGGCTTCTATCCCGGCAATGCAGTCTTGGCCAAGCGGTGATCATGGGATTGTCCCACTGCATTGAACCTGCAACAGAGGGACCCAGCTAAACAGGAGACAACCCAATCTCACCCTCTCCCTTCCCTGCTCTGCTCGAAAGCCTGGGTTTTACTCGGAGTAGCCTGACGTGGTTCAAGTGGCCAAACCAACATCATCTAATTGAACTCTCTTTCTCTCTCTCTCTCTCTCTCTCTCTCTCTCTCTCTCTCTCTCTCTCTCTCTCTCTCTCTCTCTCTCTCCCTCTCTCTCTCTCTCTCTCTCTTTTTTTCTCATACTCTCTCTCTCTCCCTCTCTCTCCCTCTCTCTTTCTTTCTCACACTCTCTCTCTCTCCTTCTCTCTCGCTCTCTCTCTTTCTTGATCACTCTCTCTATCCCTCTCTCTCTCTCTTTTTTTCTCACACTCTCTCTCGCTCTCTCGCTCTCTCTTTCTTTCTCACTGTCTCTCTCTCTCCTCTCTCTCACTCACACACATTTTTCTTCTCTCTCTCTCACACACACACACACACACACACACACACACACACTCTCTCTCTCTCTCCCTCTCTGAGCTTCTTGCAGCTTTCTGGACTCCATATTGTACAATATTATATCAATCATTTTTTGCAGCCTGCATTTCCTCTCTGCACTAGAACAGGCCAATTCTACAGCAAGTCATCAATCTGTGATAGTAATTTTGTCCTGCTCTCTCTCTCTCTCTCTCTCTCACTCCCTCTCTCACTCTTTCTCCCTTCCTCTCCCCACACACTCACTCTCTCCTTCTCTCTCCCTCCGTCTCCCTCTCTCCCTCTCCCTGTCTCTCCCTCTCTCTCCCTCGCTCTCTCTAAACAAGAAGGGTCTGAAGAAGGGTCTCGACCCGAGACGTCACCCATTCCTTCTCTCCCAAGATGCCGCCTGTCCCGCTGAGTTACTCCAGCTTTTTGAGTCTATCTTCTTTCCAAACAAGCTGTAGTTTAACTCCACCACCACCAGGCGGGGCCATTCCTGGGGCGGGAGGTTTACTGACATCTTGACAGCAACAACATAGAGTCACACGTCAAACTAAAACATGATTGGCATTGTTAACGACACACTCCAGCTTCTGTGGTGTCCACCCACCACAGAGGTTCATCAGAGAGGATAGACACAAAAATCTGGAGTGACAGCGGGTCAGGCAGCATCTCTGGAGAGAAGGAAATGGGAGACCCTTCTCTCTGAGACTGAGAGTCAAGGGAGAAGGAAACGAGAGATATAGAGAAATATAGAACAATTGGATGAAAGATATGCAAAAAAGTAACGATAACAAAGGAAATGGTCACATCCCAGTTCAGGAAACCCTCAGCATAGGAGCACCGCAAGGCTGCGTACTCTCTCCTCTCCTCTACTCTCTCTACACCAACGACTGCACCTCCACTGACTCCTCTGTCAAGCTTCTCAAGATTGCGGATGACACAAACCTGATTGGACTGATCCAGATGGGGAGGAATCTGCCTACAGACAGGAAGTGTCACAGCTGGCGTCGCAACAACCTAGAGCTCAATGCTCTTAAGACAGTGGAATTGATTGTAGACTTTAGGAGAGCTCCCCCTCCCTTCACCCCACTCACCATCAACAACACCACAGTCACATCTGTGGAGTCTTTTAAGTTCCTGGGAACCATCATCTGCAAGGACCTTAAGTGGGGGGCTACCATCGACTCCACAGTAAAATAGGCACAACAGAGAATGTACTTCCTACGGCAGCTGAGGAAGCCACAGGCAATGATGGTCCAATTCTACACGGCCACAGTAACGACTTTGGTGTAGGAGGGCCGGTGAGAGAGAGGATCCAGGGGTTACTTGAAGTTAGATAAATGTCAATACTCTGTGGCTAATTTAACCCATACCTTTGTAAATTGCATAAAAATTAAAACATTTGGGTGGATATTTTCAAAATTATTTCTGCAGTGGTTAATATTGAACTGGATCCCGATCCTAAATTAATAATATTAGGCATATCTGAACAATACCTAAAACTGACAATAAACCAAAGACATTTCCTGGATTATAGTATAATAACTGGGGAAAAACTAATATTAAAATTTTGGAAAAACCCTGCATCCCCTACAATTAAGATGTCGGAGACCTTAAATCTGGAAAAAATTAGAATTGTCTTAATTGACAAACCAGAATTATTTATTAGAATATGGTCGCCGTTCATAGATTATTTGAAGGGGTAGAATGGGCCAGCGCTGAGGCTCGACTGAAGCTTGAACCCAGGACTAGACAAATAGTTTTGTTTTCTTACCTACGGACCTATCTCCTAAGTTGTATTATGGATAGTTTATTTTATGTTTCTAAGTTGTTTTTTTTTCTTTTTCTTTATTTTTTCTATTAAAATTTTTTTTTTTTTAAATGAAGTTAGATAAATCAATATTCCTACCGCTGGGGTGTAAGCTGCCGAAGCGAAATATGAGATGCTGGTCTTCCGATTTGCGTTTGGCCGCACTCTGACAATGGAGGAGGCCCAGGACAGACTGGTCAGTGTGGGAATGGGAAAGAGAATTAAAGTGTTTGGCAACTGGGGGATCAGGTAGGTCCAGGCGGACTGAGCGAAGGTGTTCAGCGAAACGATCGTCCGGTCTACGTTTGGTCTCACTGACGTAAAGAGCCCACACCTGGAGCAACGTATACGGTAGATGAGGTTGGAGGAGGTGCAAGTGAACCGCTGCCTCACCTGAAAGGACTGTCGGCTTGACTGAAGATGAGATCCAGAGAGGAGGTGGGCACCAGCCGCACCGTCACGGCAGAGTGTATGGAAAGGCCATTCAGCAGCCCGATAACTGAGGGGAAGAAGTTGTTCCTGAGTCTGGTGGTGCGCGCTTTCCAAGCTTCTGTACCTTCTGCCGAACGGGAGCAGGGAGAAGAAGGTGGGAGTGACCTTTCCGGGGGGGAGTATCCCGTCAAGCACGGCGGCGTAATCCCGGGGAGCCACGGCCAGACCCGCCGGTAGTCCTAGCCCGCCGGCCGTGTACCGAGGACCCGCCCGGAGGGAAGAAGAGGAGAGAGTCGCAACAGTGGTCAAGAGGAGCAAGGCCAAACATGTCTCCATGGCAGAAGGTCGCCCCCCCACTGGTGGACTGAGGCCATAGAGTCATAGTCATGGGGCGATTCAGTGTGGAAACAGGCCCTTCAGCCCAACGTGCCCACACCGGCCAACATGCCCCATCTACACTACACCAACCTGCCTGTGTTTGGTCCATATCCCTCTAAACCTGTCCTATCCATGTGTCTGTCGTCCTGGTGAGTTTCATGGTCTGTGTGGGAAGGATGTCCAGATGCTGGTTTAAAACAAAGATAGACTCAAAATGGTGGAGTAACTCAGCGGGCCAGGCAGCGTCTCTGGAGAGAAGGAATGGGTGACGATGCGGGTCGAGACCCTACTTCACACATTATTGCATAACTCGTTATTGTTTTCACCTCACCCACAGTCAACAATGGAAAGTTTCCATTATCAGCGTTATGTTTTTGCATATCTTCCATTAATTTTTTCTATATCTCTCTATATCACCATCTATATCTCATTTCTTTTCCCCCGAGTCTCAGCCAGAAGAAGGGTCTCAATCCGAAACGTCACCTTTTGCTTTTGCGTGTGTGTATGTGTGTGTGTGTGCGGTGTGTGTGTGCGTGTGCGTGTATGTGTGCTTGCGTGCGTGCATGCGCGTGTGTGTGGTGTGTGTATGTATGTGTGTGTGTGTGTATATGTGTGTGTGTGGTGTGTGTGTGCGTGCGTGTGTGTTTGTGTGTGTGTGTGTGGTGTGTGTGCGTGTGTGCGTGTGTGCATGCGTGCATGCGTGCGTGCGCACGTGTGTGCGTGTGTGCATGCGTGTGTGTGTGCGTGTGTGTGTGTGTGCGTGCATGCGTGTGTGTGTGTATGCATGCGTGTGTGTGTGCGCGTGCGTGTGTGCGTGTGTGTATGCGTGCGTGCGTGTGTGCGTGTGTGCACATTGTTACCTGTTACCCAGCTTTGTGCTGCCCTCTCTCCCTCTGTCCAAGCCCCCACCGTGTGTGATTTATGGACTGTTGGCCACCATCCCGATGATAAGAGGCTGTGGATAATGATCTCTGACCCTCCCTGGTTTCCAGCCCTCACCCCCCACCCAGGTAACTGTGGAGGGAACACAATGATCCATGGACACTGAGTGCCCTGTGACACTCAGAGGTGATCGATGGTGACCTGGACTCAACGGGGTATCATTCAATCAATCAGCAAGTCCCCATTGTTCTCCAAAGATGCTGCCTGACCCGCTGAATTACTCCAGCACTCTGAGAAATGACACCAATCCACGTTCTCCAGAGATGCTGCCTGACACACCAAGTTACTCCAGCATTTTATGTCTTTTATTAATAAAAGGTGTTGCAAACAGAACAATACCAGTGTGCAAAATATAGTATTACATCCTTATAGTGTACCAGTTACAGAGAAAGTGCAGGTAAAAAAAGTGCAAAGGTGGCTGTGAGGTAGGTTGGAAGATCGGGACTGCACCCATGGCTTATGTAACAACTATTCAGTAGTCTGATAACAGTGGGGAAGAAGCTGTTCCTGAATCTGGTGGTGTGTACTTTCACGTTTTTATCTGGAATTAACATATCTATCGCAACCAAGAATCTATTACTATGTTTTTACGAATATATTAATCTATAACTCTATAACTAGATGACTGTGACTCTGCGACTCTGTGCCTCTGTGTCTCTAGAGATGTCTCTGTGTCTCTGTGTCTCTCTTTCTCTTTGTGTCTCTGTATCTGTGTCTGTGTCTCTGTGACTCTGTGTCTCTGTGACTCTGTGACTCTGTGACTCCGTGTCTCTGTGACTCTGTGACTCTGTGACTCTGTGACTCCGTGTCTCTGTGACTCTGTGTCTCTGTGTCTCTGTGACTGTGTCTCTGTGTCTCTGTGTCTGTGTGACTCTGTGACTGTGTCTCTGTGACTGTGACTCTGTGTCTCTGTGTCTGTGTCTCTGTGACTCCGTGTCTCTGTGTCTCTGTGTCTGTGTCCCTGTGTCTCTGTGTCTCTGTGACTCTGTGACTCTGTGTCTCTGTGACTCTGTGTCTCTGTGACTCTGTGACTCTGTGACTCTGTGTCTCTGTGTCTCTGTGACTGTGTCTCTGTGTCTCTGTGACTGTGTGACTCTGTGACTGTGTCTCTGTGACTGTGTCTCTGTGTCTGTGTCTCTGTGACTCTGTGACTCTGTGTCTGTGTCTCTGTGACTCTGTGACTCTGTGACTCTGTGACTCTGTGTCTCTGTGACTCTGTGACTGAAACTCCGAGCAGCAGTTGAACTTCTCAACCAGCAGGTGACGCCGTGGGTCCATGTTTTTGAGACGACCAGCACCACCACCTGCTGGGAGCTGCTGGAACTGTGAGACCATTCGGTCCACCAGAGTCATGTTGGTTTTTTGAAAGATGAGTTGCATGCAGAAGAGATTAACCAGGAGTAAACGGCAACCAATATTGACATATGATGAAAGAATGGATCGACTGGGCTTGTATTCACTGGAATTTAGTAGGATGAGAGGGGATCTTATAGAAAGTATAACATTCTTAAAGGATTGGATAGGATGGATGCAGGAAACACGTTTCCCATGTCGCAGGAGTCCGAAACCAGGGGCCACACAGTTTAGGAATAAAGGGTAGGCCATTTAGGACTGAGATGAGGAAAAACGTTTTCACCCAGAGAGCTGTGAATCTGTGGAATTTTCCCTGCCACAGAAGGCTGTGGAGGCCAATTCACTGGATATATTCAGCGGAGATTTAGCTCTTAGGGCTAATGGAATCAAGGGGTATTGGGAGAAAGCAGGAACGGGGTACTGATTTTAGATGATCAGCCACGATCGTATTGAATAGCGGTGCTGGCTCGAAGGGCCGAATAGCCTACTACTGCAGTTATTTTTCTGTTTCTCTGTTTCTAACTGGGAACTGCTTAACTAACACAGTGGGCCAAGGAACAGAAAATGGAATTTAACACGTGCAAGAGAAATACAGCAGAAAAACGCCCTTCGGTCCAACTCATCCATGCTGACCAAGTTACATAAGCAAGCTAGTGCCAACCTGCTCCATATTCTTCTACACCTTTCCTATCCATGTACCTGTCCAAATGTCTTTTAAATTTTGGGATAGTCCCTGCTGCAAATACCTCCTCTGGCAGCTCGTTCGATGCACCCACCACCCTCTGTGTGGTAAAGTGACCTCTCAGGTTCAGGTAACCTACAAACCTGTACGTCTTTGGAGTGTGGGGGGAAACCAAAGATCTCGGAGAAAACCCACGCTGGTCACGGGGAGAACGTACAAACTCCGTACGGACAGCACCCGTAGTCGGGGTCGAACCCAGGCCTCCGGCGCTGCATTCGCTGTAAGGCAGCAACTCTATCGCTTCGCAACCCTGCTGATTGATGATGTTTCGGGTCAGGACCCTTCGACCCTTGATAGGTCACATATCCATGTTCTCCACAGATGCTGCCTGACCCGCTGAGTTACTCCAGCACACCGTGAAACGTCACCTATCCATGTTCTCCACAGATGCTGCCTGACCCGCTGAGTTACTCCAGCACTTCAGTGCATGGTGCCACAGCAGTAGTTGCTGCCTCACAGTGCCAGAGACCTGGGTCCGATCCTGACTATGAGTGTTGCCTGTATGGAGTTTGTATGTTCTTCCCTTGACCACGTGGGTTTTCTCCGGGTGCTCCGGTTTCCTCCCACATCCCAAAGACGTGCAGGTTTTTGTAGGTTAATTGGCTTCTGTAAATTGTCCCTAGTGTGTGGGATAGAACTAGTGTGCGAGGTGATTCAGGGTCAGCATGGACCCAATGGGCCGAAGGGCTTGATTCTGCATTGTATATTTAAACTAAACTAAACTAAAGGTCATAAGGTCATAAGATCACAAGGTCATAGTGATAGGAGCAGAATTAGGCCATTCGGTCCATCAAGTCTACCCTGCCATTCAATCATGGCTGATCTATCTCTCCCTCCTAACCCCATTCTCCTGCCTTCTCCCCGTAACCTCTGACACCCGTACTAATCAAGAATCTCTCTGTCACTTCTCCATGGATTGTCACCTTGTCGTGGTGGAGAAGCTTGTGTGGTCCTGAGATCCTATAGAGATAATATATATAAGCATCTGGATAAACAGGGTCTGATCAGGAACCGTCAACATGGATTTGTGCCTGGAAGGTCATGTTTGACAAACCTTCTTGAATTTTTTGAAGCGGTAACTAGGGAAATTGATGAGGGTAAAGCAGTGGATGTTGTCTATATGGATTTCAGTAAGGCCTTTGACAAGGTTCCCCATGGAAGGTTGGTTAAGAAGGTTCAATCTTTGGGTGTTAATGGCGGAGTAGCAAGATGGATTCAACAGTGGCTGAATGGGAGATGTCAGAGAGTAATGGTGGATGGCTGTTTGTCAGGTTGGAAGCCGGTGACCAGTGGGGTGCCTCAGGGATCTGTGTTGGGTCCACTGTTGTTTGTCATGTACATCAATGATCTGGATGATGGGGTGGAAAATTGGATAAGTAAGTATGCAGATGATACTAAGATAAGTGGTGTTGTGGATAATGAAGTAGATTTTCAAAGTTTACAGAGAGATTTGGGCCATTTGGAAAAGTGGGCTGAAAGATGGCAGATGGAGTTTAATGCTGATAAGTGTGAAGTGCTACATCTTGGCAGGACAAATCAAAATAGGACGTACATGGTAAATGGTAGGGAATTGAGGAATGCTGTGGAACAGAGGGATCTAGGAATAACTGTGCATAGTTCCCTGAAGGTGGAATCGCATGTAGATAGGGTGGTAAAGAAAGCCTTTGGTGTGCTGGCCTTTATAAATCAGAGCATTGAATATAGGAGTAGGGAAGTAATGTTAAAATTGTACAATGCATTGGTAAGACCAATTCTGGAGTATGGTGTACAATTTTGGTCGCCTAGTTATAGGAAGGATGTCAACAAAATAGAGAGAGTACAGAGGAGATTTACTAGAATGTTGCCAGGGTTCCAGCAACTATGTTACAGAGAAAGGTTGAACAAGTTAGGTCTTTATTCTTTGGAGCGCAGAAGGTTAAGGGGGGACTTGATTGAGGTCTTTAAAATGATGAAAGGGATAGACAGAGTTGACGTGGATACATTTTTCCCATTGAGGGTAGGGAAGATTCAAACAAGAGGGCATGACATGAGAATTAAGGGACAGAGGTTTCGGGGTAACGTGAGGGGGAACTTCTTTACTCAGAGGGTGGTGGCTGTGTGGAATCAGTGGTGGAGGCAGGATCGATTTTAACATTTAAGAGTAAAGTGGATAGGTATATGGACGTGAAGGGAATGGAGGGGTATGGTCTGAGTGCAGGTAGATGGGACTAGGGGAAAACAAATGGTCGGCACGGACTGGAAGGGCCGAGAGGGCCTGTTTCCGTGCTGTAATTGTTATATGGTTATATGGTTATATGGTTATATCCTGAGAGCGATGCCATCTGGGGCTATCTATGCTCTTGGTAGGGCTACCCATGGCGGTAAGGTCGAGGGGAAGGTCTCTGATAAAGAGCAATCCAATCAAGACCTCAACGGTGGAACAGGTGGAGGACGATGGCTGACCTTAGTGGAGCATCACAACAGCTGGGAAGGCGGATGAAGGCTGCAGTAGAATAGGGTCTCCGGTCGTCTTGGACTCCATGCCACTGGATCCGGACCCAGATCTGTCAAGGACCGTGTGGTGGCTGCCTGTGCACCAGTCTCCCCACGTTAAACAAAGTCACTCACTGGCATCCTCCATATAGGGAATAGCACCCTGGAGGCACCATGGTCAGCCATGACCGAAGGGGGCCTAAGAAAGATGTAAGAATGTGTCTCTGCCCTAAAAATATCCATTGACTTGGCCTCCACCGCCATGACGCCTATACCCTATATTGTAGAAACCCGCTGGGATGATGGAATGTGCACCATGAGCTGGTGATGACCACCCACTGGCTAAAGAAATTCCTCTTCATCTCCTTCCTAAAGGAGCGTCCTTTAATTCTGAGGCTGTGACCTCTGGTCCTAGACTCTCCCACTAGTGGAAACATCCCCTCCACATTCACTCTATCCAGGCCTTTCACTATTTGGTGAGTTTCAATGAGGTTCCCCCTCATCCTTCTAAACTCCAGCGAGTACAGGTCCAGTGCCGTCAAACGCTCATCATATGTTAACCCACTCATTCCTGGGATCATTCTCGTAAAGCATCTGGAGTTCCTTGTTTGTAGACTAGACTAAAAGTCGGTAAATTCAGATTTTTCTTCCTGAACACCAGCCCAAGGATAAGGAGCGTGGATGCAGTGGAGGAGCTTAAGTGATAGGAGTAGAATTAGGCCATTCGACCCATCAAGTCTATTCCACCACTAAATGATAGCTGACCATTCTCTCCCTCCTAACCCCATTCTCCTGCCTTCTCCCCATAACACCTGACACCCGTACTAACCTATCACTGCCTTAAAAATACTCAATGACTTGGCCTTCACAGCCGTCTGTTTCAAAGAATTCCACAGGTTCACCACCCTCTGACTAACGAAGGATAATAATAAACTAATTATACCCTTCGCCTACACAATAGGGGCAACTTACAAAAGCCAATGAATCTGCAAACCGTCTTTGGGATGTGGGAAAAAAATGGAGAAACCGGAGAACGCGGTCACTGGGAGAACGTGCAAACTCCACGCAAACAGCATTATAGACTATGATTGAATTAAGTTGCGGTAGTGAGAGAAGTTTTAGTTTAAAGATACATCAATGAACACAGGCCCTTGGCCCACCGAGTCCACACCAACCATCGATCACCCTGTACACACTAGTACAATGTTATCCCGCTTTCACACTCACTCACTACACACTAGGGGGCAGTTTTACAGGGGGATGATTAACCTACAAACCTTGTATGTCTTTGGGATGTGGGAGTTAAACCGGAACACCCGGAGGAAAACTCACGCAATCACGGGGAGAACATACAAACTCTGTACAGACAGCGCCCGTAGTCAGGATCAAACCCAGGTCACTGGCGCAGTGAGGCAGCATCTGGAACTTTTCCACTATCAAGAGTATTGTAAAATTTTAACATCAACTTTCTGCTCTTGAGCTCTGAGCCTCAGGGCTCAATTAACAAGCTGTCACAACCAGGTGCTTACAAAGACTTGTAGAAACACTGTCAGGGATCAGTTTAATTTAGCTTAGTCTTAGTTTAGAGATACAGCACGGAAATAGGCCCTTCGGCCCACCGAGTCCGCGCCGACCAGCGATCCCCACACATTAACACTACCCTACACACACTGGGGACAATTTACATTTGCACCAAGCCAATTAACCTACAAACCTATACGTCTTTGTAGCGTGGGAGGAAAACCAGAGCACCCGGAGAAAAAACCACGCAGCTCACGGGGAGAACGTACAAACTCCATATAGACAGCACCCATAGTCGGGATGGAACCCGGGTCTCTGATACTGTAAGACAGCAACTCTACCACCGTGCAGCCCCTGTTTAAAGTGAACAGTGGACAATCCACCCACAAACATACATTGTTTCCCACTGCTGTGATCACAATTCTTCTGCCGTTTTCCCAGTCTGGCCCCTGTCCCCTTGACATCCATGGCTGACTCTCCTCCTTGTTCAGTTTAGTTTGTTATCAAGTGCACGCTATCCAGTCAGCGGAAAGACTAGACATAGCTTTCTCTCCTGAAAATGTGGTTTAAGTCAGCTTCGTTTATTGTCACGTGTGGCAAAGTACAGAGAGAAGTTGTGTGCAAAAAAAATAGATACAAGATTACAATCGAGCCGTCTACAGTGTACAGATATAGGATAAAGGGAATAACATTCAGTGTAGGATAAAGTCCAGCAAAGTCCGATTAAAGATAGTCCGAGGGTCTTCAATATGGTAGATGGGAGGTCAGGACCGCTCTCTAGTTGGTGAGAGGATGGTTCAGTTGCCTGATAACAGCTAGGAAGAAACTATCCCTGAATCTGGAGGTGTGAGTTCGTTTTCACACTTCTGTACCTCTTGCCTGATGGGAGAGGGGAGAAGAGGAAATGACCGTGGTGAGATTGGTCCTTGATTTTGGGGGGTTGCTTTTCAGGGTTTAGTGACATCTCTGCACTCTGGAGCCTTGCCTTTTTTGCGGAAGGGTGGTGGGTGTACGGAACGAGCTGCCTGAGAGAGACGTTGAGGCAGGGACTACAACAGCATTTAAGAGATATTTGGACGGGTAGATGGGAAGGCAAAGTTTAGAGGGATGTGGGCCAAATGCGGGCAGATGGGCATCTTGGTTGGCATGGACGAGCAGGACCGAAGGGCCTGTTTCCGTGTTGTATGAAACCGTATCATGATAGTTCGGATCGAGCCACTTCTTCATACTGAAGATACAGACTAAAGAAAGGAGAATGTGGAAACAAAGAACAGCAGATGCTGGTTTAAACCAAAGACAGACACAAAGTCATCATATATATATATATAAGGTGAAAGTAAATCCAAAGGATTTCTACAGCTATATTAATAGAAAAAGGATAACAAGGGATAAAATTGCTCCATTAGAGAGTCAGAGTGGACAGCTACCTGCAGAGCCAAAAGAGATGGGGGAGATATTGAACAATTTATTTTCTTTGGTATTCACCAAGGAGAAGGATATTGAATTATGTGAGGTAAGGGAAACAAGTAGAGTAGCTATGGAAACTATGAGATTCAAAGAGGAGGAAGTACTGACACTTTTGAAAAATATAAAAGTGGATAAGTCTCCAGGTCCTGACAGGATATTCACTAGGACATTGTGGGAAGTTAGTGTAGAAATAGCAGGGGCTATGACAGAAATATTTCGAATGTCATTAGAAATGGGAATGGTCTCAGATTATAATATGAATAACGTTTTGGAATAAAGCCAGTTTGATCGGGGTGTATTAATTTATGAATCAATAAGCTTAATCTATGTCCTAAAATTTCAGTTAATATTTTCTGATCGATGTTTAATAGAGCAATTGCTCTGTATGAACCTGGATCTTCAAGGTCCTTATCCGTTTTTGGTATAAGTATTACTGTTGATGGTTAGCCATGTTAGTATGGCTAGCACTAACTGCAACAATTCTAGATATAGTTTTTCCCTTCTTTATGCACAATACTAACCTCTTAATCTATCCTTTGCTCTTCTTTAATATAATCTATTATTGTTTTTCTCAATTTGAATGGAGTTATATATTGGATCAATGGAGATATATACGTGAGAAACATGCACAAGACTTAAAATGCATCTATTCGATGTTCGGGTGTAAGGCCGGGTCTGACGTGCTGAACCCTTGACTCTATCGTAGACCTCCATAGTCAAAAGATGCAAGACTCAAAAATGAATATGGGGAAAGAGGGAATAACGTTTTGTAGTTGGAATGTTAAAGGTATTAATGAACCGATCAAGAGAGGAAAATTTTTTGCACATTTAAAGGCAAATAAAGCTGACGTAATTTTTATTCAAGAAACCCATTTAAAAAAAGATGCTGAACATAGATTGAAAGCTAAATGGATAGATAAAATGTATCACTCTTCTTTTACGCATAAATCAAGAGGCGTAGCAATATTATTTCGTAAAGGTATTTTATTTAAACATACATCAACTATAACTGATAAAGATGAAAGATACATTATAGTTATAGGAGAATTAAATACACAAAAAATGATCTACAAGGCAAAGGAAAACTAAATCACATTCTAGTGACTTATTAAATGCATATATGGAAACTACTAATATCAAAGATGTTTGGAGAATAGAAAACCCTACCGGACGAGAATACTCTTTTTACTCGTCCGTACATAAAACTTACTCAAGAATAGATTATTTTTTGGTGGATGCTAAACTTATCTCACTCACTTATTAATCCAAATATCATAATATTATAATTTCAGATCATGCACCATTAACATTTAAGATCAAAATAAATGGTAAAATACAAAAATCAGAACAGTGGAGATTTAACCCACAAATTTTAGAAAATAAAATTACTCAGGAATATATCACAGAACAAATTAAGATTTTTTTCGAAATAAATGATAAACCAGAAATATCTTGTTCCTTATTATGGGAAACATTTAAAGCATACCTCCAGGGAATTATGATTTCCTCCCAAGCATTTTATAATAAAAAGAATCGTAAGGATCAACAAGAATTGGAAAAGAAGATGAAACAATTAGATATACAGAATGCAGCGAATCCAACTACAATACTACATAATAAAATTGCAGCATTGAAATATAAATTAAATAAAATATATACAGATCAAGTTGTTAAACTTTATCAACATACTAAACAATTACAGTTTGAATTCGGTGATAAACCTCAAAATGATTTGCTCGCCAACTAAGGAAAATGGAAGCTGAAAAAAATAATCCATAGGATTAAATTCACATAATGGCGAATTGTTAACACTACCTAAAGATATTAATGAAAGATTTATGCAATATTATAAAAAACTTATACACTGCTAAAACAACAACAAAATAAAATAGGAATAGAAGCATTTTTAAAAAATGTAAACCTGAAAGGGTTGGATTTACAAAATGAGAGTTACTGAATGCTGATATTTCGATAAAAGAAATCCAAGAATCAATCAGATCATTAAAAATCGGTATTCTTTAAAACACCGGGACCTGATGGCATTGGCTCGGAATTTTATAAAATATTCTATGATCAGATTGTACCACATCTGAAATCATTATATGAACATATATATAACAGCAAAAAAATACCACAGAAACATTAAATGAATCTACTATAACACTTTTACCTAAAATAAACAAAGACTTGGATGAACCAGGGTCATTTAGAGCAATAGCTCTTTTAAATACTGATCAAAAGATATTAACTAAAATATTAGCACAAAAGTTAAGCTCAGTTGTTAATAAATTAATTCATCCCGATCAAACAGGATTTATACCAAAACGATACTCTTCATATAATTTGAGACGGTTATTTAATATTATATACTCGAAAAGAGGTATTAATAAAGATCTAGCAGTTATTTCGTTAGATGCAGAGAAGCCTTCGATCAAGTGGAATGGCCTTATTGTTCTCGGTTATGGAAGCTTTCAGACTGGTAGAAAAGTTTTATTACACCTGGATCAAATTGCTATATACAAATCCGACAGCTAGAATAATAACAAACCGAATGTATCACCTAAATTCAATCTATCTCGAGGTTGTAGACAAGGTTGCCCTTTATCCCTTTACTGTTTGCACTGGCAATAGAACCTCTAGGTCAGAGGGTGAGATACATCCGGAAATATTAGGATTACGATACTAGAGACACTAAAAATAAAATTTCTTTATATGCGGATGATGTATTACTTTACATCACAAAACCAGAACTAGTATTCGAAATTTTTAAAATTAATAACTGAATTTGGATCCTACTCAGGATATAGTATCAATTGGAATTAAAAGTGAACTTATGCATATAACAGTAAATAACTTACACATATTACAACAATTTCCCTTTTAAGATAACAAATGAAAAACTTAAATATCTTGGAATTTTCTTAACAAAAAGATTTGACTCATTATTTAAATCTAATTTCCCACCATTATTGAATAATTAAATAAAGAATATCTTATATTGGAAAACTTTACCTATTTCAATGTTAGGTAAAATTAATATAATAAAAATGGTTTTTCTTCCACATTTATTATACCTTTTCCAATTATTCCGATATATCTCCCTAAAAAATTCTTTAAATGGGTGTACTCCCTAGTCACTAACTTCATTTGGGGATTATAAGAGCCTGAATAAATAAAAAACATTTATGCAAATCAAAAAATAAATGGAGGTCTAGCACTACCAAATTTATTAATGTTTTATTATGGGCAGTCAACATTAAAAATATGAATTTTTGGTTAGAAGACAATAGATAACCAACCAACTTGGTTAAATATGGAAAAAGAAGATTGTTCTCCTTTTGAATTAGTTCTATAATATTTGCTAATATTAATCTAGCTAAGAAAACTTATAGTGGAAACCATTATTAGAAAAGTGGGAATACGTATTTGGAAACAAATAAAGAAAACATTAAAACTAAAAGCTATACCACTATCTCTTAGCATTGTAAATAATGTTACGTTTAAACCTTCAATGATGGATAAAGCTTTTTTACAATGGAAAAAAGATGGAATTATTAAGGTCAGTGATCTTATAAGAAAACTCCTTCCTTTCATTTCAAGATCTACAACAAATTTATGGACTACACTCTAAAGATTATTTTAGATAATTACAAATTAGAGATTATGTTAAAGCAAATACGCAGGAACTCAGAAATAGGAAAGACAGAAATTTTTAGATGAAATGCTTAAATAAACATCTTCGAATACAGAAAAAATGATTTCATTATATATATAACATCTTATTGGAAGGTGATGTTCCATCAACAGAAATACATAGGACAATCTTGGGAAACTGAATTATGCCAAATTATTAGACCAGAAGTATGGGATGAAAGTTTACAACATATACACCATTGTTCGCTAAAATGCTTAAACACTCTCTTATATCAATTTAAAATACTACATATGACTATATTATTCAAAATCATCTAAATTACATAACCATTTTTCCAAAAGTATCTCCTATATGTTATAAATGGTCAAGCATTTAGAAGCAACTTGTCACAATCATTTACAAACTGTATAAAAATTACAAAATTCTGGATAGAAATATTTAGGACTAAATTTCGAATGTTGTTAATATAATTTTGACACCTGATTCAAAGTTAATAATACTAGGAATACTGAAAACAGACCAATTAATAACAATGAATCAAATTATTTTTTATTAATTGATTATGGGTTAATAATTGGGAAAAAAATAATATTAAAATTTTGGAAAGGCCCTACATCCCCTACAATCAAAATGTGGACTACTGAAATGTCGGAGTGACTTTCATCTGGAGAGATTGAGGACTTGTCCTAATGGACAGGTTAGATCTCTTCAGAGGGATATGGTCTCCATATATTGAATATTTTACAGAGTCATAACGGCTCGGTTGAGGGCTTGCGGCAGTAACTAAGAACTGGATGAAGAAATATATATAATAAATCATGCCTATATCTCCAATGACGGATTAATGATTACACTCCATTCGCTTTCATATTTTCTTCATTATTTATCTCTAAATCTTTTCTACTTTATTAAAAAAATTAAAAAAAGTGTATAGAAGCATATAATCTTAAATTTTAATATTAATAATATATCGAATATTATTAATATCATGAAAGTATATAATGATGTATTTTCATCTATGTAAAACATTGTAATTTTCATAAATATGTTTCTATAATAAAAAATATTTAACAAAAGATTCTTCAATATCTTTTACTGAGATGATTATTTAACATTATATACTCAAATCGAATAGCTAATGTAGATTTAGCAGTCATTTCGCTAGATGCTGAGAAAGCATTCGATCAAGTTGAATGGCCCTATTTATTCTCGGTGATGGAAATTTTTCAATTAGGTGAGAAGTTTTGTACTTGGGTTAAGCTTCTACAGCCAGAATAATGACAAATCAAATGTTATAAAAAACATTTATTTATCTAAAGGTTGTAGACAAGGATGCCCGCTATCCCCGCTACCTATTCGCCCTTGCTATGAACCATAGCAGAAAGAGTTCGATGCACATCCAGAAAATATATGGGTATAATGCTAAAAATAGTTAATAACATTTCTCTATATGCAGATGATGTATTACTATATATTACAAATCCAGAAATTAGAATCCCTAACCTGTTAAATCTTATAACTCAATTTGGTTTATTATCGGGATACAGACCCCCCGAATCAATTGGAATAAGAGTGAGATTATGCCAATAATGGAACCTAATTTATATATATTGGGCAACAAAAAACACAATCACCTTTTAAAATAGTGAATGAAAAATTTAAATACTTAGGAATTTATGTGACCAAGAAATACACTTATTTATTTAAATCAAATTTCGTACCTCTACTTAATAATATTGGAAAACACTACCCATTTCAATGCTCGGTAAAATTAATGCTATTAAAATGATTTTCCTTCCTCAACTTCTATACCTCTTCCAATCAATTCCGATTTATCTCCCTAAAAATTTCTTTAAGAAAGTCGACTCTATTGTAACAAGTTTTATTTGGGATTATAAGAATCACAGAATAAGTAAAAAAACACTTATGTAAATCCAAGATGAATGGAGGATTAGTCTTACCAAATTTCCTATTTTATTTCTGGGCAATCAATGTCAAAAACTTGAATTTCTGGTTGGAAGATATGGATCAACAACCAGACTGGTTAAAGATGGAAAAGGAGGATTGTCTGCCTTTTGAAATTGGCCCGATTTTGCTAACTCCTACAAAATTGAATTAAAAAATCTATAGTGAAAACCCAATAATACATAGTGGTATTCAAATTTGGAAAACAAATAAAAAAAAGACATTAAATTGGATAATTTATCACTTTCGCTCCCTATTGCAAATAACCCTTCATTTAAGCCTTCAGTATTGGATAAAGGTTTTGCACAATGGAAATATTATGGAATTAAAAAGATGGGACATCTTTATAGAGAAGGTGTGTTCCTCTCGTTTCAGGAGGTACAACAGAATTATGGATTACATTCAAATAATTTGTTTAGATATTTACAACTGAAAGATTATGTTAAATCACATACGCAAGAATACAGAATTAGAGATCCAGAGATTCTAGATGAATGTTTGAATAAACACCCTAACACAGTCAAATGAATATCATACATTTATAATATTCTTTTAGATAGTGAGAATCCGTCGACGGAATTACATAGACAAGCATGGGAAAATGAATTAGTTCAACCCATAACGAAAGATATTTGGGATGAAAGTCTACAACATATACATCAATGTTCGTTAAACGCCAGACATTCTTTAATACAATTTAAAATATTACATAGATTGCATTATTCTAAAACAAAATTAAATGTAATTTTTCCTAATATTTTTCCTATCTGCGATAAATGTCAATATTCCGAGGCGAAGTTAACCCTACCTTTGTAAATTGCATAAAAATTAAAACATTTTTGGGTGGATATTTTTAAAATTATTTCTGTTGTGGTTAATAGTCAACTGGAGCCGATCCTAACTTATATAATATTGGGCATATCTGAACAATACCTAAAACTTACAATAAACCAAAGAAATTTCCTTGATTATAGTATAATAACTAGGAAAAAATTAATATTAAAATGTTGGAAAAACCCTGCATCCCCCACAATTAAAATGTGATTTATGGAGATGTCGGAGACCTTAAATCTGGAAAAAATTAGATTTGTCTTAATTGACAAACCAGAATTATTTATTAGAATATGGTCTCCGTTCATAGATTATTTGAAGGGGTAGAATGGACCGGCGCTGATACCTTGAACCCAGGACTAGATGAATAGTTATGTTTTCTTACCTACGGACCTATCTCCTAAGTTGTATTATGGATAGTTTATTCTATTTTTCTAATTTTCTTTTCTTTTTCTTTATTTTTTCTATCTAAAAAAAATAAGAAGAAGAAGAAGAAATGGGAATGGTGCCAGAGGATTGGCAGACTGTGCATGTTGTTTCCATGTTTAAAAAAGGGTTCTAAGAGTAAACCTAGCAATTATAGACCTGCTAGTTTGACGTCAGTGGTGGGCAAATTAATGGAAAGGATACTTAGAGATAATATATATAATATAATCATCTGGATAAACAGGGTCTGATTAGGAACAGTCAACATGGATTTGTGCCTGGAACGTCATGTTTGACTAATCTTCTTGAATTTTTTGAAGAGATTACTAGGGAAATTGATGGAGATAAAGCGGTGGATGTTGTCTATATGAACTTCAGTAAGGCCTTTGACAAGGTTCCACATGGAAGGTTGGTTAAGAAGGTTCAATTGTTTGGTATTAATACTGGAGTAGCAAGATGGATTCAACAGTGGCTGAATGTGAGATGCCAGAGAGCAATGGTGGATGGCTGTTTGTCAGGTTGGAGGCCGGTGACCTGTGGGGTGCCTCAGGGATCTGTGTTGGGTCCACTGTTGTTTGTCATGTACATCAATGATCTGGATGATAGTGTGGCAAATTGAATTAGTAAGTATGCAGATGATACTAAGATAGGTGTTTTGTGGATAATTAAGTTAATTTTCAAAGTCTACAGAGAGATTTAGGCCATTTGGAAGAGTGGGCTGAAAGATTGGCAGACGGAGTTTAATACTGATAAGTGTGAGGACAAATCAAAATAGGACGTACATGGTAAATGGTAGCAAATTGAGGCATGCAGTTGAACAGAGGGATCTAGGAATAACTGTGCATAATTCCCTGAAGGTGGAATCTCATGTAGATAGGGTGGTAAAGAAAGCTTTTGGTGTGCTGGCCTTTATAAATCATAGCATTGAGTATAGAAGTTGGGATGTAATGTTAAAATTGTACAAGGCCAATTCTGGAGTATGGTGTACAATTTTGGTCGCCAAATTATAGGGAGGATGTCAACAAAATAGAGAGAGGACAGAGGAGATTTACTAGAATGTTGACTGGGTTTCAGCACCTAAGTTACGGAGAAAGGTTGAACAAGATAGGTCTTTATTCTTTGGAGCGCAGACGGTTAAGGGAGGACTTGATAGAGGTCTTTAAAAATTTTGCGAGGGATAGACAAATTTGACATGGATAAGCTTTTTCCATTGAGAGTAGGGAAGATTCAAACAAGAGGACATGAATTGAGAATTAAGGGACAAAGGTTTAGGAGTAACATGAGAGGGAACTTCTTTACTCAGAGAGTGGTAGCTGTGTGGAATGAGCTTCCAGTGGAAGTGGCTTTTTTGATGGCCTTACCAAGGCCGTATCTGGACTTCTTGTAGACCTCTGTGTCTCCAGACCTGAATTCCCACTGTTGTGGGATGAATCACCGATGGGGACGAGTCAGAGTATAGAAGTGAGATTGACCGATTGACCAAATGGTGCCAGCACAACAACCCAGCCCAAGGACTTTGGAAGGGGTAGGATAGGGACCCACAATCCCGTTTACATCATCGGGTCGATGGTGGAAAGGGTCAAGAACTTCAAATTCCTGGGCGTGCACATTTCCAAAATCTTTCCTGGTCCCAGCACACTGATGCAATCATAAAGAAAGCACATCAGCGCCTCTACTTCCTGAGAAGATTACGGAGAGTTGGTTTGTCAAAGAGGACTCTCTCGATCTTCTACAGGTGCCCAGTAGAGAGCATACTGACTGGTTGCATCGTGGCTTGGTTCGGCAACTTGAGCGTCCAGGAGCGGAAAAGGATGCAGAAAGTCGTAACCACTGCCCAGTCCATCATCGGCTCTGCCCTTCCCACCATCGAAGGGATCTATCGCAGTCGCTGCCTCAAAAAGGCTGCCAACATCATCAAGGACCCAAACCATCCTGGCCACACACTCATCTCTCCGCTACCATCGGGCAGAAGGTGCAGGAGCCTGAATCTGTTACATCCAGGTTCAGGAACAGCTGATTCCCCACAGCCATCAGGCTATTAAACTTGCCAGCAAACAGACTCTAAACTGTAACAGCCTATTGCACTTTATCTGCTTATTTATGTGTATATTGAACTGAACTGTTCTGTATTTTTGCTTACAACATTCTGTTGTGCTGCAGCAAGCAAGAATTTCATTGTCCTATCTGGGACACATGACAATAAACTCTCTTGACTTGACGACTAATTTAAACTAAACTAAATTAAACTGAACCAAATTAAACTAAATTAAACTAAGCTAGACTAGACTAGACTAGACTCGACTAGACTAAACCAAACTAAAACTAAAGCAGCAATGAGATGACACTGCCAAGTTTGAGAAAATGTTCGACAAATGTTTGTGAGAAACATGGACATGTTTAAACTATAATGTTTCATTCTTAATGTTTTAATGTTTTATGTTTGCTCTTAATTGTTTACTGTATGTCGTGTTGTTACTTGCAAGTGGAGGACCAAGGCAAATTCCTTGTATGTGTTCATACTTGGCCAATAAACAGTCAACTCGGTCAAGTCAACATGAGTGTGTGTTGCTTCCCTTGGGCTGTCTGGGTCTTTTTCTGACATCTGTAGAGGTTATTTTTGGAGCACTAAGAGGTCCCATCTCCCCAACCCCAGTCCACAAGAAGTCACAGAGAGTTGTGGATGTAGACCAGTCCATCACGCAGGCCAGGCCCCCCACCATCGACTCCACCTACACACACTCATCCCTCCACTACCATTGGGCAGAAGGTACAGGAGCCTGAAATCTGCAACATCCTGGTGCAGGAACAGCTGATTCCCCACAGCCATCAGACTATTAAACTTGCCAACAAACAGACTCTCAACTGTCACAGCCTATTGCACTTTATCTGTTTATTTATGTGTTTATTGAACTGAACTGTTCTGTATTTTTGCTTACAATGTTCTGTTGTACTGCAGCAAGCAAGATTTTCATTGTCCTCTCTGGGACACATGACAATAAACTCTCTTGACTTGACTTCACTAAACTAAACTAAACTAAACTAAATTAAACTGAACCAAATTAAACTAAACTAAACTAAGCTAATTCCTTGTATGTGTACATACTTGGCCAATAAACAGTCAACTCGGTCAAGTCAACATGAGTGTGTGTTGCTTCCCTTGGGCTGTCTGGGTCTTTTTCTGACATCTGTAGAGGTTATTTTCGGAGCACTGAGAGGCCCCATCTCCCCAACCCCAGTCCGCAAGAAATCGCACAGAGTTGTGGATGTAGCCCAGTCTAGGTATGTTACAAAACTTACCTTGAGCAGCGCTGCAGTTCTGCCGCTCCCCGTGTGCGTGACTTTGGCGCCTTTCAGAGGGGGGCGTGTTTAAAGTGCCGTTTTTCCACAGACAGGGCAAATCGATCCATGTTAGGGGCTTTCGTTGCTGAAGCAAAATCGCTCCGACATTTCATTCATGAAGGTATTTTTAAATTACACTAGATTATTTATTAGCTAGAGTAATTTAAACATCATCTTCTAAAGCCGTGAGCACCGACAACGGGAAGGATTTTACGTAGGGGAGAAAAAAGGTACACAGTTTATTTTTACATTAAAACTTGGTTTTTAGGAAGCCTTTAATCACATTTTCATGTTGCGAAATGGGGACAATAAAAATGTATGAACCGGCAGTACTTTTCCTGCCGACTTCACCGCAAACCGCAACGTTCTAAACCATCGCATTCCACTAAAACCCACTCGCGTTGATTTAAATGGCCATTCATTTACAGGAATTAAACACTAAATTCCTTCCATTTAGCCTATAAATTCATGAAAATGAGATTTAAAAATCATGTTATATTGTGAATTATTGTGTGAATGTTATTTGGACACTTAGGCAATTTAAAAATGTTTATCTTTTAAGAAATGGATAGAAGTTTAGATCTAGTAATTGAATTTTGTAATTAGCCACAATTAGGAAACTAACTAATTATATGCTTTCATTTCAGGTCACCCAAGTAAGATTGTTTCATATTTGTTTCAGAATGCTTCAATCTATAATAACTGAAAATTTCATTGGGTTCTCTTAATTTTTAAGAAAGTTATAGGCTTTTGACTGTCCTAGATCACAGCTTTTGAGTTAAGTCAATGGAAAGGCAATGGGGAACAAGATGCTAATTTCCGAGTATTAAAATGGTCATAACCTTTTTAATATTGAAGATATGAAAGTGAATTAGGTGTCAAATTAAACTTATTTTTATGCTTTATCTGATGGGATAAATTGCAGACTTGATTTTTTTTAAATCTCAAAAATTTGTAACATTGCTACCCAGTCCATCACACAGACCACACTCACCACCATCGACTCCATCTACACTTCACGCTGCCTCGGGAAAGCAGCCAACATAATCAAGGACCACTCACAGCCCTGTCAATCCCTCTGCATGGGTTCATAAATCATAAGAGCAGACATAGGACCATTCCACACAACGCTGGAGTAACTCAGCAGGACGGGCAGCATTTCTGGAGAGAAGGAATGGGTGACGTGTCAGGTTGAGACCCTTCTTTAGATTTAAACTGAAGTATTTAACTGGGCCAGCACGGACACGGTGGGCCAAAGGGTCTGCGTCTGTGCAGTTTAACTCCATGACTCCCGTGCTAACAGCTGGTTTGGCGTTAATGATGATGCTGGATCCATTACTAAATAAAAACTCAACTAAACTCAATTTTATTTGACAATTCAATATTCATACCACTGGGAGAGGCACATCGAAGCCACTTAACCTGCACACCTGCACGTCTTTGGAGTGTGGGAGTAAACCGGAGCACCCGGAGAAAACCCACGTGGTCACGGGGAGCACGTACGTACAAACTCCACACAGACGGCACCCGTGGCGAGTGCCGAACCCGAGTCTCTTGCGCTGTGAGGCAGCAATTCTGCCACTGCGCCACCGTGCCACCCGACATGTGGCAGTAACATTTCATCATTACGCTGTCGATGTGGTTTCGGGCTTTTTGAAGAGGGCGGCTTAAAGTCTAGCAGCTTAAAGCCTGAGTCTTTGAGGTCAAATGTTGCAAGCCACATTCCCAAGTATAATCAGGGCAATTCCAGCCTTGGACTGCGTTCAAACATCTTGGCGTACTCCTGGAAAGGCGATGAATCCTTACAAGCCTGTTCAAGTCAAGCTGCCAGATTACTGGAAAGTTGCTTACTTACGTCATTAGAGTTGGAAGGGGTGCAGAGAAGATTTACGAGGACCTTGCCAGGACCCGAGGGCCTGAGCTATAGGGAGTGGTTGGGCTAGACAAGGACTTTATGCCTGGGAGCGCAGGATGGATGAGATGTGATCTTATAGTGTACAACATCATGAGAGGAATAGGTAGGGTGAATTTTTAACCAGAGTAGGGGCATCGAGAACCGGAGGACAATGTTTGCGTTTAGTTTATTGTCACGTGTACTGAGGTACAGTGAAAAGCTGTTGTTGCGTTTTACGCTAACCAGTCAGCGTAAAGGGAATACACGATTACAATCGAGCCGTCCACCGTGTACAGATACATGATAAAGGGAATAACGTGAATAGCTTTTAGTGCAAGATAAAGTCCAGTGATGTCCGATCAAAGATAGTCCGAGGGTCTCCAGTGCGGTAGATAGTAGCTGAGGACCGCTCTCTAGTTGCGGTAGGATGGTCCAGTTGCCTGATAGCAGCTGCCAGATGTCAGAGGACATAGGTTTAAGATGAGCGGGGAAAGAGATTTAATCGGAATCTGAGGGGTAACGTTTTCACACAGAGGATGGTGGGTGTATGGAACATACAAGCTGCCAGAGGAGATAGTTGAGGCAGGGACTAGAACAACATTTAAAAGACATTTGGACAGGTACATGGATAGGAAAGTTTATATAGGACAAGACATCCACTGCCTTGACAGGCTGATCAAAGGCTCCTGTATAACGGTGAGACCAAGCGCAGGCTCAGCAATCGTTTCGCTGAACACCTCCGCTCAGTCCGCCTAAACCTACCTGATCTCCCGGCTGCCAAACACTTTAAATCCCCCTCCCATTCCCACACTGACCTTTCTGTCCTGGGCCTCCTCCAGTGTCAGAGTGAGGCCCAGCGCAAATCGGAGGAACAGCACCTCATATTTCTCTAATGTAGCTTACACCCCAGCGGTATGAACGTTGACTTCACCAACTTCAAGTAACCCTTGCTTTCCCTCTCTCTCTCCATCCCTCCCCCTTGCCAATTCTCCGATTAGTCTTACTGTCTCCGACTACATTCTATTTCTGCTTTGTTAAAGAAGGAACTGCAGATGCTGGAGAATCGAGGGTACACAAAAGGCTGGAGAAGCTCAGCGGGTGCAGCAGCATCTAAGGAGCGAAGGAGATAGGCGACGTTTCGGGTCGAGACCCTTCTTCAGACTGATGGAGGGTCTCGACCCGAAACGTCGCCTATCTCCTTCGCTCCTTAGATGCTGCTGCACCCGCTGAGTTTCTCCGGCCTTTTGTGTACCTTATATTTCTGCTTGCTTCTCCCAGCCAACAGTGATTTATTCTACATTTTCCGTGATCTCCACCTCCATTGACTTATTTTCAACACCTCACACTTCCTTATCTATGTAATTCCCTCTCCCTGACATCAGTCTGGAGAAGGGTCTCGACTCGAAACGTCGCCCATTTCTTCTCTCCAGAGATGCTGCCTGTCCCGCTGAGTTACTCCAGCATTTTGTGCCTGCCTGTAGTTTAAACCAACACCTGCGGTTCCTTCCTGCCTAGTGACAGGGTTTGCTTCCTAACACTACAGCATGGGATGTTTATGTCGCTTTGTCCTTGTGACCTCTGGCACGCACCAACTTCCCACAGTTCCCCCCCCCTTCCAGTGCGGTAAACCGCTGGAACGCGAATAGTGAAAGGCTTGGCTGGAGTGGATGTGGAGAGGATGTTTCCACTAGTGGGAGAGTCCAGGACCAGAGGGCACAGCCTCAGAATAAAAGGACGTACCTTTCGACAGGAGATGTGGAGGAATCTCTTTAGTCAGAGGGTGGTGGTGGAGGCCAAGATGTTTAAGGCAGAGAGCGATAGATTCTTGATTAGTACGGGTGTCAGGGGTTATGGGGAGAAGGCAGGAGAATGGGGTTAGAAGGTAGAGATAGATCAGCCATGATTGAAAGGCTGAGTAGACTGTATGGGCCGAATGGCCTAATTCTGCTCCTATGACTTATGAATTTACAAACTTATGTCCGCAATGGGGTAGAGATGAATGGGACAGTACCCGGGTTAATGAAGGACAGTTCAGAAGCCTGATAACAGAGGGGTGAAACCTGGACATTTCCCCAGAGAGGGACAGGGAGGTGTGATATCAGTCTGATCTCATATCAGACCTGCACCTATCCTAGGAGATTAGAGCGGCACTGATTATTATTTAATTGTTATATGATGGTGCAGAGATTAAGCGATCAAAGAGAAAAAACCACCTGTGACTCAACAACACAGGAGTTTAAAAGCTGGCTAAGATAGCCACAAGTTACAAAAGGTCACAGGATGCTGTAAACTTGTTTCAGAAGCAACTGCAGATGCTGGAAAATCGAAGGTAGACAAAAATGCTGGAAAATTGAAGGTAGACAAAAATGCTGGAGAAACTCAGCGCGTGAGGCCGCATCTATGGAGCGAAGGAAATAAGTGACGTTTCGGGTCGAGACCCTTCCTCAGACTGGCTGTAAACATGTGGGTTTGTAGGTTAATTGGCCCTCTAACTTACATGCAAGATTGAAACATATATTAGTGCGGCACCACAGTGCAGCGGGTAGAGCCGCTGCCTCTATAGTGCCGGAGACCGGGTTCCATCCTGACCACGGATGCTGTGTGTGTGTGTGTGTGTGTGGAGTTTGCACGTTCTCCCTGTGACTGTGTGGGTTTCCACCGGGTGCACTGGTTTCCTCCCACTGTGCCGTCTTGAATACAATAAACAAACAGAAAAAAATGGCAATAAGTGATGCAATCATAAAGAAAGCACATCAGCGCCTCTACTTCCTGACAAGATTACGGAGAGTCGGTATGTCAAGGACTCTCTCGAACTACAGGTGCACAGTAGAGAGCATGCTGACCGGTTGCTCGTGGCTTGGTTCGACAACTTGAGCGTCCAGGAGCGGAAAAGACTGCAGAGTGTTGTGACCACTGCCCAGTCCATCATCGGCTCTGACCTCCCCACCATCGATGGGATCTATTGAAGTCGCTGCCTCAAAAAGGCAGCCAACATCATCAAAGACCCACACCATCCTGGCCACACACTCATCTCACCATTGCCATCGGGAAGAAGGTACAGGAGCCTGAAAACTGTAACGTCCGGGTTCAGGAACAGCTTCATCCCCACAGCCAACAGGCTATTAAACACAAGAACAAATAAGCTCTGAACTGCAATAGGCTATTATTATTATTGCACTGTATTAATATTTATTGGGTATGTTTGCATGTGTATACAAGCACTGAACTTTTTTTCTTCTCCCGTTATGTGCGATTGTTTACATATTCTGTTGCGCTTCAGCAAATAAGAATATTATTGTCCTATCTGGTACATATGACAATAAAACACTCTTGACCCTTGAAGTCCAGTACGGGTGCTGTCTTTGCGGAGTTTGCACGTTTTCCCCGTGAACTGTGTGGGTTTTCTCCGTATGCTCCAGTTTCCTCCCACACTCCAAAGCATAATATTTGCCCCAAAGATGTACAGGTTTATAGGTTAATAGGCTTGTGTAAACCAAACTAAACTCGAGGCTATTTGCTCAGTTCCCTGACGTGCGGGTTTGTAGGTTAATCGGCCCTCTGTAAATTGCCCCTTGCGTGTAGGGAGTGGATGAGAAAGTGAGATAACACAGAACTAGTGTGAACGGGCGATCGCTGGTCAGCACGGACCCGGTGGGGCCGAAGGGCCGGTTTCCACGCTGTATTTCTAAACTAAGCTCTCGAAACAGGATGCATGGAGCTTAAAATGTTCTAACTTTAACAAGTGAAAATCCACCAACCACAGTTTTCCCGCCCAGTCCCACCATCCTGACGTCAAGAGTCAAAATTCAAGATTGTTTAATTGTCATATGTACCCAAATGTGAACAACTAAAGTCTTACCCGCTGGAGCACAACAGGTCTGTAAACGCAGTCAGTTCTCAATGGATAACTAAATCAACAGTGGAGCGGCAACTAAATCAACAGTGGAGCGGCACGGTGGCGCAGCGGTAGAGTTGCTGCCTTACAGCGCCAGAGACCCAGGTTCCATCCTGACTACGGGTGCTCTCTGCACAGAGTTTCTCCCCGAGACCTGCGTGGGTTTTCTCCGAGATCTTTGAATTCCTCCCACACTCCAAAGACGTATAGGTTTGTAGGTGAATTGACTTTGGTATAAGTGTAAATTGTCCCTAGTGTGTGGGATAGTGTTAGTGTGCAGGGATCGCTGGTCAGCGCAGACTCGGTGGGCCGAAGGTCCTGTTTCCGCGCTGTATCTCTAAACTAAATTAAACAAAACTAAACTAACTAAAATAACTAAAATAAAGTTCAATACATTTTAAAAATACCAATATTAGCACAAAACAAAAGCCCCAAGTCCCTAGTGTCAGCGAGTCAAAGAGTCATACAGTGTGGAAACAGGCCCTTCGGCTCAACCTGCCCATGCCAAGCAACAAGTTCCAGCTACACTAGTCCCATCTGCCTACATTTAGCCCATACCCTTCTAAACCTGTCCTATCCATGTACCTGTCTAAATGTTTCTTAGCCATTGTGATAGTCCCTGCCTCAACTACCTCCCCCTTCACTTTTCCCCCATCAGTCTTCGCATACAGCACATTTCAGGTGAGGCAGAGGTTCACTTGCATCTCCTCCAACCTCATCTACTGTATCAGTTGTTCCAGGTGTGGACTCCTCTATATCAGCGATACCAAGTGCTGGCTCGGCGATCGTTTCACTGCACACCTAGGCTCAGTCCACCTTGACCTACGTACGTGATCTCCCGGTTGCTCAACATTTTAACTCCCCCTCCCATTCCCACACTGACCTTTCTGTCCTGGGCCTCCCCCACTGTCAGAGTGAGGCCCAGCGCAAATCGGAGGAACAACACTTCATATTACGCTCGGGCAGATTACACCCCAGTGGTATGAACATTGGCTTCTTTAATTTTAAGTAACTCCTGCTTTCCTCAATCCCTCCCCCCCATCGCATCTTCCCCGGCCAACAATGGGCCATTATGGACTCCACTCTTCCTGAGGTTATCTGTTGCCCTATTTTATCCTGGCCTTCTCTTTCTTTCAGTCTGAAGAAGGGTCTCGACCCAAAACGTCACCTATTCATTTTCTCCAACGATGCTGCCTGACCCGCTGAGTTACTCCAGCATTTTGTGTCTACTTTTGCTGGCAGTTCCAGATACAAACCAACCCTTTGTGTAAAAAAGTTTCCCCTCAGGTTTCAATTAAATCTCCCCCCCCCCCCCTCACCTTGAGCCTATGTTTCTATGCATCTGTTTCTCAATTGCCCTGTTCTGCCCGATCTGCTCCTCACGTGATGTTATACACCTCTATAAGATCACCCTCATCCCCCTGCACTCCATGGAATGAAGCCTCAGCCTATTCAACCTCTCTCTATAGCTCAGGTCCTCAAGTCAATAGACAATAGACAATAGGTGCACGTGTAGAACATTCGGCCCTTCGAGCCAGCACTACCATTCAATGTGATCATGGCTGATCATCCCCAATCAGTACCCCGTTCCTGCCTTCTCCCCATATCCACTGACTCCGCTATATTTAAGAGCCCTAACTAGCTCTCTCTTGAAAGTATCCGAAGAACCAGCCTGCACCGCCCTCTGAGGCAGAGAATTCCACAGACTCACAGCTCTCTGTGGGAAAAAGTGTTTCCTCGTCTCCGTTCTAAATGGATTACCCCTTATTCTTATACCGTGGCCCCTGGTTCTGGACTCCCCCAACATCGGGAACATGTTTCCTGCCGCTAGCATGTCCAAATCCTTAACAATCTTATATGTTTCAATGAGATTCCCTCTTATCCTTCTAAACTTCAGAGTGTACAAGCCCAGCCGCTCCATTCTCTCAGCATATGACAGTCCCGCCATCCCGGGAATTAACCTTGTAAACCTACGCTGCACTCCCTCAATAGCAAGAATGTCCTTCCTCAAATTAGGGGACCAAAACTGCACACAATACTCCAGGTGTGGTCTCACTGGGGCCCTGTATAACTGCAGATTCCTGGCAACATCCTCGTAAATCACTGCTGCACTCAATCCAACTTTAGAGATACAGCGTGGAAACAGGTCCTTCAGCCCACCTAGTCCGCACCGACCATCAATCACCCCATACACTCCCACTATCCTGCACAGTAGGGACATTTTTCCATTCCTGCAAACCTGCACCTATTTGGAGTGTGGGCGGAAACCGGAGTAACCGGAGAAAACCCACGCAGATCACGGGGAGAAGGTACAAACTCTGTACAGACAGCACCCGTAGTCAGAATCGAACCTGGGTCTCCGCCGCTGTGAGGCAGCAACTCTACCGCTGCGCCACCGTGCCGCCCTACGGGTAAACTTTATGCCATGATTCAAAACAACTATGATGAAGGGTCTCAACCTAAAATGTCACCTCTCCAGAGATGCTGCCTGACCCGCTGAGTTACTCCAGCACTCTGTGAAACATCACCTATTCCTGTTCTCCACAGATGCTGCCTGACCCGCTGAGTTACTCCAGCACTTTGCGTTCTTTTGTGTATTAACCCGCATCTCAGTTTAGTTTAGTTTAGAGATACAGCGTGGAAACAAGCCCTTCGGCCCACTGGGTCCGCACCGACCAGCCATCCCCGCACATTAACTCTATCCTACACCCACTAGGGACAATTTTTACATTTACCAAGCCAATTAACCTACAAACCTGTACGTCTTTGGAGTGTGGGAGGAAATGGGGAGAAGGCAGGAGAATGGGGTTAGGAGGGAGTGGTAGATCAACCATGTTTGAATAGCGGAGTAAACTTGATGGGCCGAATGGCCTAATTCTACTCCTTTCACTTATGACCTTATGACAATTTACGTTTCTCTCAGACTAATTAACCTACAAACCTGTACGTCTTTGGAGTGTGGGAGGAAACCGAAGATCTCAGAGAAAACCCACGCAGGTCACGGGGAGAGCGTACAAACTCCATACAGACAGCACCTGTAGTCAGGATCGAACCCGGGTCTCCGGCGCTGCATCCGCTGTAAGGTAGCAACTCTACCGCTGCGTCACCGTGACTGCCCGTGTTCCTTGTTTGGTCCTTGTTTGCACAAAGAAAACTGGAGAGTTAGTTTCAAGATGATTGCAAGGAGAAACAGCAGGAGAGGTTGATGGGCTGAAGGGCCTGCTCTATTGACAATGGAAAGGTGGGATGGTGGATGCAAAATGCTGGAGTAACTCGGCGGGTCAGGCAACATCTCTGGAGAAAAGGAATAGGTGAAGTTTCGGGTGGAGACCCTTCTTCAGACTGAGGGTCAGGGGAGAGGGGGACTAGAGGTATGGGATGGTACAGGACAAAGCAGGACTGGCAATGATGACTCAGGAAAGCTGGAGCCCACAATGGCCGAGTCCGGGTTACAACGTGGTCATGGAGCAGGAGAGGTGCCGGAGTCACAGAGGGGGAGCCGTGAGAGAGGATGTTTCAGAGACGAGGAGAACAGGTGTCAGGGGTTATGGGGAGAAAGCAGGAGAACGGGGTTGAGAGGGAAAGACAGATCTGCCATGATTGAATGGCGGAGTAGACTCGATGGGCCGAATGGCCTAACTTTGCTCCTGTGACATATGACCTTATGAACTTCTTCAAAGTGGGCTCCTCTTCAAAGCTTGAAGAGATTTTGGGACAAAATGTACAGGAAGGAATTGCAGATGCTGGTTTACACTAAAGATATTCCCCCTTGACCTTGGCAAGCTGGTCAAAGGTCACCTCAGGGGGTTTCCAGGAAAGGTGCTAGAAGCTGAAAGGTGACAGATTAACCAGCAGAAACACAACTGATAGCTTTATCAATTCCCTCAGATAACAACGTTATCTTCACTATAAAGGAGAGTGAAATACGGAGTCAAGGTTCATGATGTTACTGAGATGGGAGCGGTTCAAGGGGGGGATGAGGAGACTGAACCAACAACCAACAGCCAGAGAGTAGTTGTGTAAAGCGGCACGGTGGCGCAGCGGTAGAGCTGCTGCCTCACAGCGCCAGAGACCCAGGTTCGTTCCTGACTACGGGTGCTGTCTGTGCGTAGTTTATACGCTCTCCCCGCGACCTCATGGTTTTCGCCGGGTGCTCCGGTTTCCTCCCACACTCCAAAGACATGCAGGATTGAGGGTTAATAGTAAGATTAAATGAGAATTTACCAGTTTGAAGTTTGATCTTTATTTTATGAGGCGATACGATGAGCAATTACGTGAAGAAGTCCCGTCAGAGCGCACGCGTTGTCAATCTTCAAAGCAGCGGTGTGAAATCACAGATAAAAGTAATTGAAGTGACATATAATATTAAGAAACTAGAACTACCAGATGACTTGATGATATGAGGATTGGAGCGGTGGGCACGTAATCGCTCATCGTAACTCCTCATAAAATAAAGATCAAACTTCTTAAAAACAAACTGCCACACATTAATCCGTTTAATCTTACTATTTTACTTCAGAGTCACGCGAGTGATTCCGTGAAGATTTCAAAGTTCTGTGATTTCATGCGTGGAAAAGTCCACACAAACACAAACTGCATTAATTGACAACAGTTTTCTTGCATAAGAGAAACATTGATAATGACATGACATGAATTTAAAACAATCTGATGCTCTTTAATGAACAAATAATAATAATAGCAACCCCTGTCATCCAGGAGGAGCTATCAAATAAAACCTAAAAATATAGCTGGCAAATACCCCCAGTCTGGCTATGTTATTATAAATGTTGAAAGCTCGCTCGTAAGACCATCCGTGCAGTCGCTAGGATATGGGTACAGCAAAACTGCATAACCCCTTGCCGCTGATAGTTGTAGCAGCCCTGGTGGAGTGAAGATGAAAAATATTAGTATCTTACTCATGAATAAGCCAAAACCCCATTTTAACCACCTGAAGATGGTCTGAACTGATACCTTCTTATGAAGTTTTTCGTAACTAACAATCATTGCGAGTATCAGAGCCTCTAAGGCTCTAGTGACCTTGACGTATTGTTGTAAATGTTGTGACCAAACATAACCGAAGTTCATGGGGGATGCCCTGAGAACTATGTTTGAAACCTGACGCCCCTGGCCTGCTCTCCTTAACTAAATCATAAACGCAAAATATTATATTATTTGCAGGTGTAACAGTCGCAATTTACGTAGTGAGTGGACCCCTGCGCTGAAACCAGCACCCATGAGGATAACTACCTTATGAGAGCCGGGCCAAAGATAAGTACGTAGCTGGAGCCCCCTGGTGAAGTAGTGTTAACACAATGTCAATATTCCATACTTCCCGTGTGCTTGGGTCTGGAAGAACTCATGATTAAAGATATCCTTTATAAACTAGACATCAGAGGGTTGAGACCCAACAGAGTGGGTCCCCGCTCGTTGCAGGAAAATGACAGAGAAGGCCTGTGGGCTTAGTTAATGGTTTTATAAACTTAATTTATTGTCAAGGACCCATTTGAAATGAACTCCAAGCGTCAGTAATCCGTGCCGTATTATTTTATGTAACTTTAGTATTTAAATAAACACTTCCCATCTCCAGAAGAGGAAATGTACTGATTTTTCGTGCTACCCCCTGCATCTCTGCATGTGAACACATACATGGATCGGTCTGACAACCCGAGCCGCAGGAGGCAGTCTTCTTAGAGTCTGTAAGCAATGAATTGATTTTATCATGCAGGGGCTGGTTTTCCCTAGGCACATGCTGAGCCAGCAATTGTATGTTTAGAATAACCATATAAGGTCTATTAATATTCCCACATAAGTGGGGAACCACAGCACAAGCCAGTCAGACAGCACCACAGTGTATCATTTGGAATTGAGCATGCAAATTATGCATATTTGCACAATAACTCTTTAACCCCTAGTAATGCACTTAGTGTCTAGAGATAGTTGATACCAATAACTGGAGAATTGGTAACTCATGCGAATTCCTTCTGCCTCCGTGATTAAGAGACTGGCATTCGTAATTTTTTTTCATTTTTGAGAACTAGCATCAGTTTTGTAATAAACTGAAGATTTAGTGACCAAAACCTACTGGAGGCAACGCTGAATATTGTTCACGAGGCACCATTGTGAAAACCTTTGGTAGCTTCAGCTGGTAATAGGATAATATAGGTCCTTTTACAAATTACCTATATGGCACCCAAGAGGTTACTACTTTTGGCACATTGTAAGTTCTGATAATTCAAAGTCCAATTGCACAGCTGAAACACCGCTGCTAAATTGGCAATAACAACTTGATGAATAGAAGGCTTAGCTTCATAACAACAAGGTTGTTACAGTTTCAATGTTTTCCAATCTTCTTGACCAGGGCGGAGTCACAGACAAATTTTATAATTACAGGGAACCCCCAATAATCAATAACGCTATTTTGGATCAACCTAATTTTAACTAGATGATGGGGATCCTCAATTTCTCATTATAGTTCAGCTGACAATAGTTTGAATTTTTAACAAATACAGCGTTTAGATACATCCATATTAGCCATAACAAGTGTTTTTGAGCTTTGGCAGTCCAAGCAACCAGTTTTATTATTTTGGTAAATAACCTCGCAGCTGAAGTTAGCCCATTTTGCAATGCTTAATTGTTATCCATTGTCCATTCCAGATAAATTTTCATGTCTCCGGTGAACTCTGAGAATGGAAATCAGTTGTGTTTAAAAACAGTAACAAAAATTCCATATTCTGAAAAGTCTCTGTTTGCACCATGAGAGTTAAATCAAAGATAACCGACATCCACCAATGTTCACAATTGAACCCTACCCCACACTTCAGCGTCCTCCCGTAACGCTTTCCCCTCGGCCCGTGGCCGGTTTCCCCTCTGCCTCATCCGGACTTCGTCCCCGAAATCCAAGAGGAAAACGTAAGGATAGATTTCCAACAAAAAAAACACACAACCATGGGAATAAGTCTGACACTTACCTTCAATTTAAACACCGCTGTAAGGAGCAGCCCTTGCCATTTTCAACTCGCCATAGCCTAAGGTGTATGACACGTGTGCGCTCTTACGGACTTCTTCACAAACCACTAACATGACCTCCATTACTTGGCTTCAGTAACTTATAAATTGTCCTTGTGTGTTTGTTGGATAGTGTTAGTGTACGGGAAATCCGAGGCCTGACACAGACTCGGTGGGCCAAAAGGCCTGTTTTTCCAACGCTGTAATCGCAAATTAAGCTAAACTAAACTAAACACCAGAGTTGCTGGAGTAACTCAGGCGGTCAGGCGGCATCTCTGGAGAACATGGTAGGTGAACGTTTTTCACAGAGTGCTAAAGTAACTCAGCTCGGGTCAGGCAGCAGCTCTTGAGAAACATAGAAATATAGAAAATAGGTGCAGGAGTAGGCCCATATCCGGCCTTCAAGCGTGCACCGCCATACAATATGATCCATGGAGCTGATCATGCCACCTCAGTATCCTACCTGCATTCTCTCCATACCCCCTGATGCCTTAGTCCACAAGGGCCACATCTAACTCCCTCATTAAATATAGAGCCAATGAACTGGCCTCGAACTACTTCTGTGGCAGAAATTGCCAGAGACTCACCACTCTCCTGTGTGAAAAATGTTTTCCCATCTTGGGTCCTAAGACTTCCCCCCTTATCCTTAAGACTGTGAACCGCCCTTGTTCTGGACCTCCCCAACATATGGAACATAGAAACATAGAAACATAGAAATTTAGGTTCAGGATAGGCCATTCAGCCCTTTCGAGCCAGCACCGCCATTCAATATGACATGGCTGAACATCCAACTCAGTATCCCGTACCAGCCTTTCTCCATACCCTCTGATCCACTTAGCCATAAGGGCCACATCCAACTCACTCTTAAATAATAGCCAATGAACTGGCCTCCACTACCCTCTGTGGCAGAGAGTTTCCATAGACTCACCATCCCTCTGTGTGAAAAAAAGTCTTTCGCATCTCGGTCTTAAAGGATTTCCCCCTTATCCTTAAGCTGTGAGCCCTTGTCCCTGGACTTCCCCAACAACGGAATCAATCTTCCTGCTTCTAGCCTGTCCAACCCCTTAAGAATTTTTGTAAGTTTTCTATAAGAACCCCTCTTATCTCCTAAATTCCAGAGAGTATAAACCGAGTCTTCCATCGTTCTCTTCACAAGAAGTCCTGACATCCCGCGGAATCATTCTGGTGAACCTTCTCTGCACTCCTCTAATGGCAATAATGTCCTTCCTCAGATTCGGAGACCAAAACTGCTGCACCGCAATACTCAGTGGTGGTCTCACCAAGACCCTGTACAACTGAAGTAGAACCCTCCCTGCACCTGACTCAAATCCTTTTGCTAGGAAAGTACTAACATACTTTCGCTTTTTTTCACTGCCTGCTGCACCTTCATGCCTACTATTCAATGAACAGTGTACCCAATGGACTCCCAGGCTCGCTGCAATCTCCCCTTTTCCTAATCGGCAAGCCAACCATTAAATAATAGTCCTGCTTCTTTCTGTTTTTTTGCCACCAAAGGATAACCTTCACATTTATATTACACAGTATACTGCATCTGCCAAACATTTGCCCACTCACCCACCTATCCAAGTCACCTTGCCAGTCTCCTACATCCTCCTCAACACGAACACTGCCCCCCAGCATAGTGTCATCATTCTCCCGCAAACTTGGAGATATTGCCTCAATTACCCTCATCCAGATCATTAAATATATTGTAAAATAATCTTGGGTCCCAGCACTGAGCCCTGCGGTACCCCACTAGTTTACTGCCCTGCCATTGTGGAAAGGACCGTTTACTCTACTCTTGCTTTCTGTTTGCCAGCCAGATCTCTATCACATCAATACTGAAACCCCTAATAACCGTAATGCTTTAAGATTGTATAACTAATCTCTTATGTGGGACCCTTGCCGAAAGAGCCTTCCTGGAAGTCCAGATATACCACATCCACTGTTTCTCCCTTATCCACGCTACTAGTTACATCCTCGAAAAAGTTCACAAGATTCGTCAGACATGATTTACCTTTTGTAACTCCATGCTGACTCTCGTTGTCCAATGATGTCTCACCTACACTTTCCAAATGTGCTGCTATCCCATCATTAATAACTGACCTCTAGCATTTCCTCCCCCACTACCGATGTTAGACAAACTGGTCTGTTATTCCCCGTTTTTCTCTCCTCCCCTCCCATTCTAAAAAGACAGGGGTTTACAATTTGCTACACCGCCAATCCTCAGGAACTACTCCAGAATCTAAAGAGTTTTTGAAAGACTCTAACACTAACCCATCTACTCAACTATATACATCCTGTGGCTACTTTCCCTTAAAGTACTTTGTCGATTCAGCCCTAACTGCCCCTGGGGCTTTATCGCCTTTTAATCTATTCAATTTACCCAACACCACATCCCGTCTGACCTTAGAGGGATTATCACGCTCCCAATCCTCCTTATGACCCCATCAGTCCCCTTGCTATTTCTTCAGGCAGATTTACTCTTTCTCTCTAACCAGTCTACATTAATCCTCTCCCATAGTGAAGACGAGAACCAAAGAAGTTATTCAATTATCGCGGTACCGCCATATCACCTTGTTCCCTTTGCATAGATCAACTCACCTGTTTTTTGACTGCAAGGACCACATTTGTCCTCCTTCTTAACCTAACCTCTTCTCTTCACATCATACTATACAAACTTTGCAGTCAGTTTTTTATGTATCCCTGGCCAGTTTTCCTTCCATAATCTATTTTTGCCTTTCGCTAATTAAGCCCTTTGTCCCCTCCTCTGCTGGTCTCTGAAATTCCCCAGCCTCTGGTTATGCTGCTTTTTCTGGCTACTTTCTGTAACGCATCATCCTTTGCGTTGATACGATTCCCTGATTTCCTTGTTATCCACGGATGCACTAACAACCTTCCCCGATTTATTCTTTTGCCAAACTGGGATGAACCAATTTTTGTAGAATCAGACACACCATGCAGTCTTTAAGACTGATCTTCCATAATGTATACCCAACCGTCAACTCCTTTAAATTAATTGCCAGATCATCTTGGCCATTACACGTCTCATCACCCACAAAGTTACATTTCTTTAAGTTCAGGAACCATTGTTTCTGAATTAACAAGCTCACTCTCCATCCTAATGAAAGAACTTCAACCCATTTATGGTCACCTCTTGCCCAAGGGGGCAACGTACAACAGACTGGCTAATTACCCATTCCTCATTTTCTCAAAACCCATCTAAATAGTCCCAGCCTGCTCTCTCGTTGTCATCCACCCCTCTACATGTTGATTTAGATAACTAACCCGCATACATTCCAAAAAATCCTCTTCCTCAGCACATCCTGCCAATTTGATTAACCCCAATCTATAATGTAAATGAATTCACCCATTCTAACTGTTTTAGCGCGCGCCTTTGTCGCACGCATTTCTAATTCTTGTTTATACCATCCCCCAACTTCTCTGCTACTTTGATAGGTGGCCTTGACACACACCCCACAGCGTTTTCTGACCCTTAGTGGTTTTGTAGCTCTAACCCATACCGATTCCACATCCTCCAAGCTAATGTCCTTCCTTTCCATGCTTAATCTTCCTCTCTCCACTCAGCAACGCTAACCCACCCCAATCCTTTTCCTGTCTCTCTATCATCCCCCCCTGACCATATTGAATATCCCGATGTTCACTCCCACCTACGTCACCCTGGAGCCATGTCTCCGTGATCCCAACTAAAAAAAATATCATAATCATTAATATCTAACTGCACGTTCCAACCGTCCACCTTATACGAATACTCCATGCATTGACACAAAAGCCTTCAGGCGTCCTTTACAACGCATTTTTACCCCTTATGACAATTTTGCTGAAAAGT
>CM069133.1:34577536-34695609 GCA_035221665.1 Okamejei kenojei
GGTAAAGTATAGATATAAAAAATGACAAACAAACTATAACGATGACAGCTATTGCAACTTGTATCTGTTTATTGATGTGTGTGTATATATATTCTATGTATTTGGACACCGACTGATCTGTATTATGACTACATATCCGTTGTGCTGCAGCAATGCAAGAATTTCATTGTCCTGTCTGGGACACGTGACAATAAACTCTCTTGACTTGACGGCTTGTAGGAACTTTGTAGGTGATTAAGATCGTGAAGGAATAGAATGCCCAGAGTATTTTTATACAGATAGGGAAAGTAAAAAACAAGACGATAGTTTTTAAGATGAGGAGGAAAGATTCAATATGAACCTGATGGGCATTGTTTAAACACAAAGAGTGGTGGTATGTGGAACGAGCTGCCAGAGGAAGGTAGTTTGATCAGGTATAACACATATGTTTAATAGAAACAATTTGGACAAGTACCTGGATCGAAATGTTAGAGGGATATGGTCCAAATGCCGATGGATTGGGACTATGCAGATGGGGCACGAAGCTCGGCATCGCAAAGTAGGGCGTGAAGGGCCTGTTTCCCACCTCTATGACGAAGGATACACACAAACATAGTTTTTTCACATATCAAGGTACACGATGCAATCACCATCCTTGCTACTACGAGCCAGCACCGAGCCATGCAGAGTGATCATGGCTGATCATCCCAATCAATCCAAATCATAGATATCGATGACAAACACCAAAGCAAATTTCTAACCATTCATCCTACCTCACCTCAGATCCCATGTGATCTATCCCTCCGGCAGCAGCCTATTGGTATCTCTGGGCATATTCTTCGTGACCGAGTAGCGAGGTAACATGAAAAGCCTATGTTTTTGCACGCTATCCAACACAGATCAGATATACCACACATAAATATACAATCAGGCAAACCTCCAGGACAATAGGAGAGCAAAGGGAAATACAGAGTGCAGAATCTAGTTCTCAGCATCTGTGGCGCATACAGAGATCCCAGAGACAAAGTCCAATAGCCCGCATGGCGTAGAGGAGAATCGGACAGTACCCAGCTATACAAGAAGGGAGACCGTTCGGAAGCCTGACAACAGAGGGGAAGAATCTGTTCCTGAGTCTGTTAGGAAGACGCTTTCAAGCTTCTGTACCTTCTGCCGGACAAGCGGTTTCAGAGGAGTTTAGTTTTTAACAACAAGTATGTAAACAGGCCATTCAGTCAACCAAGTGATCACCCCATAGACTCTTTCCTATCCTACACACTAGGACAATTTACAGAAGCCAATTAATGTACAAAACCCACCATCTTTGAGTGTGGAGGAAACCGGAACACGCCGGAGATCACTTGTGGTCCACGGAGAGAAAACGTGCAAACTCCATACCATAACCGACAGCACCCAAGGTCAGGATCAAACCTGGGTCCTCTGCGCTCGTAAAAGGCAGCAACTCTATCTGCCCTCCAAATATAATTGCAGAACTACTAACCACAGAGCTACACAACGTACGGTGTTTGTTTATGTACTGATGGAGAGCCTGCTTAATTTTAAGAGATACAACATGGAATCAGGCCCATCAGAGCCCACTAATCCTTCTAACCATCGACCACCCATTCACCTGGTTTAACATTATTCCTTTCTCATCCAGTCCTCAAACCAGGGACAAATTTCTACAGGGCTAATTCACCTAACAAACACACACATCTTATGATGTGTGAGAAAACCAAGCACCCGAGAAAACCCATGCGGCCGCTGGAAAAGCGTGCAAACTTCACGCAGTAGAGCACCAGTCAGATTTAACCAGGGCGTGTGAGCCAGTGGGCTCTACCCGCTGCACCACCGTGCCACCCTGCACCTGGAGTCGGTGGGTGACAACAAGGAAAGAATCAGGTCAAGAAAAAATACCTACTGTAAAACCCAGGACTGAGACGGAGAGCAGGGACGGTGCAAGAGACAAACCCGAATAGCAAATCGCCAACACTTCAGTGTGGTGTCCACCGTCACACACTGCTGTGAGCTTCTTGTCGCTGAAATACAAAGTCAACCAAAAGTGTGTTCTTCTTTCCCTTTAAGGCCCTCAGAAACTAGTTGAAGACTGCCGGAAGTCATTTCGTAGTGGGCTAAGAGATCTTTGTACTGTGACCGTGGGAGATCAAATTCGGGGTGCTTATTGAAAAGAGCAAAACTGTATATTAGAAGGGCAAAACGCAAGGGGTTAAATAGAGAGTCAAAGGCTCATATAGCATAGGCAGGTGAGGCAGTACACTGCCAACATAATAAGCATCTGACAAGTACTTGGGATAGGGAAGTTTTATGAGGATATGGCCAAATGGCGGCAGGTGGGACAAGTGTAGATGGGGAATTTTGGTCACTGGGGAAAATGGGCCGAAGGGCCTGATTCCACACTCTATGGATTCTGATTCCCATCTGCCCCTTATCCCGCTAAACTTTTCTCATACCATGTAGCATGTCCCTGCCTTTTTTAAGTCGTTAGCATGCCTGCCACAACTCTTCCTTCTCTGGCAGCTCGATCCAACTGTGTGAAAAATTTTGCCCTCTCACCGGGTTCCGATTAAATCTTTCCCCTCTCAACTTAATTCTTCATCCTCCTATTTCTGGGTAAAAGACTCTGGCATTCACCCAATCTATCCCCTCCATCAACAAATACACCACTATAAGATCCACCATCCAGGCTCCTGCACTCCAAATTATAAAGCTACCCTAGCCTGCCCAACCCCTACCTATATGCTGAGACCCTCGGGTCCCGTCAACAAACATCCTTGTAAATGGGTCTCTGCACACTTTTCCAGCTTAACTACATTGTTCCTAAGCAGCCGGGTTCCAAACTGAACACAATTCTCCAAATGGCAGCCATCACCAACTTCTTACACAGGCAGTGAAGAAAGTGAATGGCATGTTGGCCTTTATAAACAAAGGAATCGAATATAGGAAGCAAAGAGGTCCTTTGCAAGCTCTACAGAGCCCCCAGTTACACCACAGTATTGTGTGCAGTATTTGGTCCCCTAATTTGAGGAAGGACATCTTGCTATTGGAGGAGTGCTCAGCATTGGTTTTACAAGGTTAATTCCCGGATGGCGGGACTGTCCATAACCGCTGAGAGAATTGGAGCAGCTGGGCTTGTACACCTGGAGTTTAAAGGATGAGAGGGATCTCATTGAAATATATATAGATTGTTAAGGGTTTGAACACGCTAGACAGGCAGAAACATGTTCCGATGTTTGGGAGAGTCCGAATCAGGGGCCCCTGTTTAAAGAAATAAGGAGTAAGCCATTTAGAATGGAGACAAGGAAACACTTTTTCTCACAGAGAGTGGTGGCTGGTGGAATTTCTCTGCTCAAGGGCCGTGAGGCAGGTTCTCCTGGATGCTTCAAAGAGAGCTAGAGAGGGCTTTAAAGTTGGCGAAACAGGGGGATAAGGGAGAAGGCAAGAACGGGGTACTGATTGGGGATGATCAGCCATGATCACATGAATGGCGGTCTGGCTCGAATGGCCGAATTGCTACTCCATGCGACCTATTGTCCTATCATACAACAGTAAACGATCTTCCAACTTCTACAATTCAATATCAACTGATAAATAGCCAAAATGCTGAGACTTCCTTAAACCATTCTATCAGTGCTGCCCACTTTCAGAACATGTCCCTACACTAACTAGACCCCCTGCTTCTACAGACCTCCCCACAGCTCCATGTCATTCACTGATTTAGCTTCTGCACGTTTTGACTTCCTCAAAAGACAACGCCTCTGCATTAAACTCCATTAAACTTACTTGGCTGCGTTACCATCGCACTTCCCCCCACTCAACTCACGCCCCCATCCCCCAACGTGCGATCAAGACACCGAGCTCTACTTCTTCCTCCCAATCTTACACCTCTCATCTGACCGTCTACATCTCACTCCCGTACTTGACATCTCGACTACAACTCTACCTGCGATCGTTTATCCAACCACATCATTGCGATACTCCACACAAAGAATCCCAACACACACCAATGGATCCTCACCAACAATAACCACCTCACCCGCAAGCGCTAACACGCGTCTCCTCATCGAGCTCTACTTTCCAACACCCTTACTGGGCCATCTAAGTGCCATCTCTACCTTGAGACTCTGTACTCGACGCTACACACTCCCCTACACATTAGACACTACATAAACACCTGAATGCACGATAACGCATTCGGGCGCAAGTCCTACTCACCGAGGGCAGTAATGTGGTCCATCCATTCTGTCGTCAGCAGCGGATATAAGCAAGCTACGTCCTCACTTCAGCGGTTCAGAGGCGCGAGCGCCAGCGCAACGGGTCACACTAACTGCGTCGCACACAGATTTCGTATAATGATAAGGGATAAAGCGACGAAGCAGTCCACACACGAACACTCACGGTAATGTAGATTGATTGCGTGATACAATAACGAACGTACTATATATATGTCACACTCAAGGCTCATACACAGCGTGATAGCTACACATCATACCGATACAGACATAGTAAAATAACGACGTACTGTAAGCCAGCGGGGGACTGAGACAGTATCGATAAGAGGACAATGGGAGGTATTTGACGAACTACGTCGCGAGATAGCAGCGGTAATACGCACGATAGCACGAAGTAAACAACTGAGCGCAGCGTGATCAATTCGCACTCTTGATAAAGTACACATAGGACAAACCAGGACTTATGATAAGGGTGGATAGTAAGTTGGGTCACGGCGTACTGCAGCGCTGAGTTAATGGTGGCTAGCTTGTGTGCCACGCGATAGAAGTCGAAATCACACATGTTGTGAAACTTCACATACTGGCACGGTACTGTCAACAGAGAGCAACAATGACTCATATGATTATTGCGTCTGTCACAGACGAGAGTCTAAATGCTTAGCTGCTACACGTACATGCAGTTATGGGCACAGCGGTCGCAGCGAACACAGAGATCATAGTAACTCACATGGCATCGACATAACACGAAACAGGTAGAGAGCACACAGTAGATGAACTTGACACGTTACATCAAATGATAAGTGATAATTCTATATGGAACTGACACGCTGGACACGACATGCATCATATCAAAATGACACTTGGGAGGTGGGGGTATGGATGTGAATTATATGTTGTGTGTATGAATTGTGTCACACAAGGATTGGGACACAGGGGAGTATGTCGAGCATAGGCACATATAGGGGATCTCTATAAGGTCACAGGCGACACGTCGAAGAGAGTGGATGCAGGACAACATGACACACATTGACAGGATATACTAGAAGCGTTTATTAATTTAATAATTTCGACTAAACAAGTTTTTATCAGAGGCACTAGTAACGCAACCAACAATCATATTGATGGACATTGTGTAATCATTACATGCGGACAAGTCACGCACGGACACAGAACAACAGATGAAAATAGAGTGTATTACACTACAACAGCAATTTATGACAAAGCCAGGAGAGATCACGACTAATAGAGAGGACACGTAAGTCATAGGAAGACACAAGTACTACAGTAGTAACAAAGTAAATAATGGAGAGACAAAAAACAGGAACACGAAGATGAACACAGTGGTAACACTCTGGGGAGTTCCAGAGGCGTACACAACTAACAAGATACACGAGTCTTTATCACACGTCACGCCAGCAAAACATCAAAAAGTATAGTGAGACAGATTATTGGACACACATATAGGTATTAATACAACTAGTACACAAGGGGTAGTTCAACGTCGGAAAGAGACACAGAGGACAGAAGCTACACGTAGAGATATCGGACTCCGTCACAACAATGCGTGCAGGACTAAGTGAAGCAAGCAAGGAAACACTGTAGATAGTATAGACACAAACTATAGTGAATCTAAGATGACGGACGCGTACACACACATCAAAAGCATAGTCACTGCACGAGGACACACATAAGATGTCACATCACTAGACATACACAGGCAGGACAGTCAAGTCAGACACAAAAAAGCAGATGGACAGGAGAAACAGCGCGACTGACACTCGGTGTCAACAAGTGACACTCAGTCACAAGGCACAGGACAGATATGTACAGAGCTGATCAAATAAGACGATAACAAGAATGCGACAACAGATTTGTATAACAGACACAGACCTAGGCTATCATAGACGGGCGGTGACGACGATCGACACTTGTGATTGTCTTGGGACAACATGCACATACAATATGTATAGATGCGCGTTAGAGAGCGGGGTGATATAGATACGAATATGATAATATCACTAGGGATAAGGGGTCAAAGCACGAAGTATAGTGGGCCGGGACTGTGTTATGATATATGTGAACACAGGTTGGCATCACTCGGGGACACGAGATGATACAGCGTTTAGTGACGTGCATAGCCGTGGACGAGTGAAGAGAGTGGATAGAGAGAGGAGACAGCAAGAGCAAAGGGTAGTAGGATACACAGACATAGTGCATGGGGAGGCACGTGACTATCAGGTAGAGTGGGGGGCAACGTGATACAGTTGATGTGATGTTGAGATGAGATACACATTGTAGTGATACTACGATAAGAGAGAGTGGAGGAGAGTGAGGACTTTGATCCGGAGTGTCATCTGAGAGTCTGAGTCTAGACTGAGTGACATAGGGCTAGAGTTATGGACAAACATAGGTCACAACGTGGAGAGACAACTTGATCGAGATGGAGCAAGGAGGCACACGAGAAGCACACGTGAAGGAGACACTGTGTGCGACACACGATGTGGGGGGATTCGAGGGAGTAAAACCTAGTAAGTAGGAGTGAGTATTGGACGAAAAGCTGGCTGGGTATTGGGACACACTGTGGTAGTGAAGTCTCGCACATCTATACTGGAGGGTTAGGAGACAGTATACGGGGGAGGAGCAGTGGAGAGTAGACATGTGAGTGTATATGGGGGGGTTAAAGTAGTACACGGAGCTTGAAGCAAGACGTAGATAGGGCCGATGAGTCGGCAACTTGATAGACACAGGAACAGGTGATCAGGCGTGGTAGAAAGTATCAACTCAGAGAGGGGGACTGGACATATGGGCGATACATGGGGCAGACAAGGATGAAGTGGACATGGAAAGTAAGATGTGGTGGGGTGGGGGGGGGGGGGGACAGGGGAGGGGGGTGGGGGTAGGGAGGACAGGAGCGAGATTGATGGGGGTGGAGGGTGGTTTTGGGTGGATAAGGGTGTTTTAAAATATTGAGAGTGGGGTTAATGATTTAGAAGAGATGTATGGGAAGTGGGATGTTGTTAAGGGTAGGGAGAAGGTGGATGATTAGAGTTAGGAGGAGTATATAGTAGGGGGGTAGGGAGGGAGGGGTAGGATATAGGATGTTCATAATTGAATGGATATTGATGGGTGTTGAGAAGAAGATCAGGGTTTATGAGGTTATGTATTATTAAAAGATGGAAGGTGTGGGGTTGTTTAAGGTGATATAATGTGGTTTAAATAGAGGATATGGGTGTTTGGGATATGTGAGATGTGTTGTGGGCAGATAGGGATAAGGTGGATGAAGAGGTTAAATGGGATGGTGAGGGTTAGGGGTTGATTTGTATTTTGTGGGGAATAAGATATGTGGATTGAATGAGTAGTTAATGATAGGATTTTAGTTTGTGGGAGGAATAAGGTGTTTTAGGTGTTATTAAAATAAGGGATGTATATGGATTAGGAGTTATAAAAGGATTGGATGAAAATGTAATGGTGAGTTAAAGGTAAAAGGGAGAGGTAATGATAATTAGATTTGATAGTGAATAGAATTGGATATTAGTGAGTTGGAAGATTAAGAAAGGGGATGAAGATATGAGTTGGGAATGTATAGATTGGATATTAAGAGGAGAGGTTTGCCTAGACTCATACTCCGCAGCATGTCGTCACGAGGTCGTAGAGAGTCGTCGGTAGGCTCCGTAGCAGGCCGTGATGATGTGTAGTCGTAGGTACTCGGCATCCAAGTCGGTCGGAGTGTTTTTCTAGCCCGAAAAAAATGTCCACGAGTAAAAAAGGTGGGTGAATTAGGTCGTGAAAGAAGGGACAAGTCCTTAACTGTTTACGACTGCTGAACCATGACCGGCAACTTAACAATTTCCCTGTGACAACCCTGTGGTAAGTTCCTCTTTTTTGTGTTGATTGAGTCCACTGCTGTCATAACTCCTACCCTTTTCTATTTATAAGCTCACAAAGTATAGTTGTCTTCCCTAATTAACGGCAGAGCAAAGATTTTTTTTTATCTTGGCTCTAGTTGCTCTTCCCCTCTGATTCTTGTCCGACAGCACGCTGCATTTAGGGGCCTGTCCAACATGTACGAGCTAAGTCCAAGAGTTCTCCCCGAGTTTTTTCCCCTGAGTCGAACCAGAGAATTACGGTAATCAGCCCGCTCATAGTTACTCGGGGCTCTCTTGGGACATTTTTTCAACATGTTGAAAAATCTTCCACGAGTCTTTTCGAGTTACTGCGTTTCCCAGTAAACCTGCCATTAGGCGTTACGAGCCGCTATGAGACGTCCCGACATTAGGACGAACTCGCGTAACGACATTCTACGTGCTTACCACTAGTTTGATTTTTTTTTAAACTCGGGAGAGACATCTTGATTACCCCTGTACGTTGGATAGCCCTTTACCGTATTGATGTGGAAAGATGTTTCCAATTCGTGGGAGAATCTAGACCAGAATGCACAGACTATGACTCCATACCTTCCCGATGCATCGGAAGCAGCCAACTTAATACAGACCTTTCTGTGAAGGGCCTCGACCCTAAAACGTTATCCAAAGATGCAGTCCTCCCCCGTTGAGCTATTCCATCATTTTGTGTCAATCTTTGGTGTAAACCATCATCCACAGTTTTCCTTCTACACCTTTTCTCACCCTCGTCTCTCAGGTTGGCGCGGACCTGGTGGGCCGAGGGCCCTGTTTCCGCGCTGTATCCTAAAAGGAGATGAGGGATTGGTCACAGAGAGACGAGGTGGAGAAGATCATGGAGTCCAGGGGATATGGGGAAGGCAGAAGGGGGTACTGATTTGGGATGATCAGACCATGATCACATTGGAATGCGGTGCTAGACTCCGAAGGGCCAAATGGCCTACTCCTGCACCTATTGTCTGTTGCCAAGTCCAATTTTACTTCGGAGTCACGTGAGTGACTACAGTAATATAAGCCCGTACAGCCGTTGGTGCTTCATAACGTCAGACGCTGGTCAGTCGGCCGTTGTGAGCAGCAGCGCTCCTCCAAGCGGTAAGTTTAGAACGGAGGTAAGGTTTTTTTTTTTATTTAATTTTTTACCACAGGTCATATTTCTGTGACGGTTTTTGAGTTCTTGTAGATATGTTGCAGAAAGGAAGAAGGTGTCGGCGAGCGCTCCGGGGGTAAGAAAGGAAAAGTGGCCAGGAGAGTGTTGAGAGGAGCCCGTCTGGTTACAACCTGGTACGGTGCTGGCTACACACCAGTGGTTGCGGACCCACTGCCAGGGGGGCAGTGAAGGCTTGCCAGTATGGCGGAAGGCCACTGGCAAGTCCTTTGTGGCGCTAATTGTCGGGCCTGGAGGTTATACCCTCCATAGGAAGTCCGATTTGCTCACCCCGGCTTTCCCACTCGATGATTCTAATTACAAAAGCATGCTCGGACAGGTCCATCTCCGTGCGGAGGATTGGTGCCCCATCCAGGCTGATGGAGAGCTTGTGCCTAGCAGCACCAGTTTCAGGCTGCAGAACTATCCTGCCTGTGAGGAGGATGTTCTATCATTGCAGTTTGCTGACACTGATTCTATGCTGGGATGAGCAGTAAAAGAGTTCGGTGGAGTAATCCGAACATTGAGCTGAAGTTTGCTGAGCATCAAGAGGCAGAAAGGCGATTGATGAGAAAGGGACCGAAGCAATACAGTATATCTCTCCCACCAGTTTACAGAAGCTAGCTATGGATGAATAGCCAAAAAACTATAAAGCTCCTGTTATTCTGTGATCTCCTGAAGGTACCGTTGGTTAATCACCAATTTGGTCATAGATGGTGTATGCCTGCTAGGCCCAGGAATGAAGTTTTAAAAAAGTGCTTAACCTTTGTCAAGCAGTATTACACTGTGGTGAAAGTTATTGACACAAGCAATATGGTTAAAGCACACCAGGACGAACCTGGGATTCCTTAGTAATGCATGTTTGAAATTAATAATATCGGAGGCCGCTATTTGCCAAAGTGCTAATCCGAATTTGCGAGTTTGTGCAAACGAAATCTGTTGTTTAGGTGGTAACCTTGCAAAAAAGGGTCAAAAAACGTAATGAGGTTGTTAAAACCATTGCCCTCATGAACCAGCTGCAAGCAAGGCAAAAAGGGTTCTCTTAACAAGAAGTCGAGACAACAAGGTCCCGCAAGGAAGATGCAGGTAAGGAATATAACATTGACAGAACGGATTAATTAACTGATGCGTTCCTGTTCAAATGGGGAAGGTTAAAATTGTTTCTCAAACACTGGCAGCAGTTACATCAGATTTGTCATACTTATAGTATTGAAGGGTGCAAAATGAATTTTTACTCTAAGGACAGTCTACTAATCAACATTTACCTAGTCTCAACTTATTTTTTCAGGATGAGGACAATGTGCTTATTTCAAGCAGAGATTTCTTCTTTACATAAGAAAAGGGGTAATTGAGCCTTCGTCTAATACAAAGTCCAACAATTTCTGTCAAGTAATATTTCCCAGATCTAAAAAACTGGGGGATGTACGAATATTCTGGATTTAACGAGTTTGAACAAATTTGTTTGTTATAGGCATTTCAAAATGGAGATCCTTTACCACGAGCAAACATCTATGTCCAAGGAGCGAGAGCGAGACGGATGTAGCCGGGCGCCATTGATTTAAAGAATGCGTGATTACTCAGTGTCTATTCATGGTGATGATAGAAGATATTTGAAATTTACTTGGATGACTGAGCTGTGCAATTCAGGGCATTGCCGAATGATTAACTTCAGCTCCTAGATTATTTACTAAATTGGTAAAACCTGTGTTAGCATTACTTAGAGCTCAGGGGCATGTGGTAATGGACTATTTAGAATGATATTCTGATTGTTGGAAAGACTCATGCTGAAACTAAAATCATCAGTTTCAGTTGTTAAAATCACTTTTGAACAAATGGGATTTGTTATTCACCCAGATAAATCTAAATTATCACCAGTCCAAATTATTGATTATCTGGGATTTACCATTTAATTCCAATCATCATGTTGGTAACTTTTGCCACAGGGATAAATTGAATCAGTTAAATTGAGGACTGTGTTAATCTCGTTGGAGAACAACAGCCTTCGATTAGACAAGTAGCCAGTTTAATTGGGAAGTTTGTTGCAGCATTTCCAGCTGTGCAGTATGGTCCTCTGCATTATCAAACAATTACAACGATCAAAGGAACAGGCATCTGAGAATACAAAGGGGCCATTTTGATAGGCCTATGCAGTTGTCAGCTGGGGCGATTGCTGACATACACTGGTGGATAGTACATGTTTCAAAAAGTTTAGGAAGGCTTTGGTGGAACCACCGTCACTGATATTACAGACTGATGTAAGTGCACTGGGTTGGGGTGCAACAGATATGTCTTCTAGTTGTGGAGGCAGATGGAATGTGGATGAGACGTCGCTTCTTCAATTAAGAGGGATTAATTATTTTTTAGAGTTGTTGTGCCACCTGGTATGGGCTCAAAGCTTATTGTTCTACAAGGAGGGATCTGCATGTGCAGGTTCAGATTTGACAACACCACAGCAGTGGCATATGTAAAACCACATGGGTGGAGTTAAGTCACAGTCCTTGTGATAGACTGGATAACCAGATTTGGAGCTGGTGTATTGACCAAAATATCTGGCTTTCAGCACTTTATTTTGCCAGGAAAGTTCAACACGGTAGCTGACACTAGGTCACGTCAGTTTAATGACAACATTGAATGGATGTTAAATCAGGATGTATTTAACCAAATGATTGTTCAGTATGGATTGCCAGATATTGACTTGTTTGCATCTCGATTAAATTCATCAAGTTACCTAGATATGTTTCATGGGAACCAGATACTGGGGCAGTAGCAGTGGATGCTTTTTCGCTGCATTGGGGAGGAATGTTTGTGTATGTATTTCCTCCATTCTGTCTCATCAGCAGATGTTTGCAAAAGATCAAGGAGGACTCCGCTTCAGGGGTATTGGTAGTGCCAGATTGGCCTACACAAGCATGGTTTCCCGTTGTATTACAAATGGCTAGGAGACCTTACATGCTTATGCCCAAGAATAAAAATCTACTGTAAAATGCAGTCCTGGGATCAACATCCTTTATATGATCGTATTGATCTGTTAATTTGCAGATTTTAAGGAGGCCATACCTGGGGAGAGGACTGTCTCATCGGACTGGGGATTATTCTCACGTTGGCCTGCAGGGATAGTACACAGCAGCAATATATCACCTACATAAGGAAGTGGGAGCAATTCTGCCTACAGCAGAATATTGTATATCACACTGCAGGGATCCACGGACGTATTGGAGTTTCGACCAAAAATTAAGTTACATGCGAATTAATTCAGCCAGAAGTGCTCTGTCTTCTTATTTACCTATGAATGCAAAATTGCATACAGTAGGGACACATCCATTAGTTTCACGATTCATGAAGGGAGTTTTTCAATTCTAATCATCCTAACCCAGGTATGCCGGTATTTGGAATGTGATGAGGTTCTTATGTTCTTCGCCAGTGGGCTCCGTTTACAAGCTATCTATAGCCAAATTATCTATGAAGGTGGTCCATGCTTATGGCGTTTGGTTTCAGCTCAACGTGTACAAGGTTGCAAAAGCTACGGCTAGATAGAATGCATGGTCGGCAGATGCCATTATATTTTATGTCTATGATTTGCTTAAACATAATAGAAGAGGCACAGACAGGATGTAAGATTGTGTTTTCAGCATTTCACCCCGCAGATGATCGCTTGTGTGTAGTCTCACATTTATCATTACATTGAGATTACTAAACCTCTGAGAGGAACAGAGTTGGCTTTTGTTTATTAGTCACAAAAAACCACACAGTAAGGTGTCGGTGCAAACGATTTCAAGGTTCCTAAAGCAGGTCCTGGCAAGTGCAGGAATTGATACTGATAAATACAAATCTCATTCCACCAGGGCGGCATTAACTTCCGCGGCAAGGGCGATGGACTTGCCAATAGACCATATCCTCGCGGCCGCAGGATGGTCCAGTGAGCTAACTTTTCAGAGGTTTTATCACAAGCCAATTTCAAGGCTCGGGGTTTGCTGATTCTGGTTTCAGTACTGTTACACTTTTCCCCTGAGTTAGAGGGGTTTGTTATGATTTGTTTGTAAATAAACTGTTATTCATTTAACAAATGTATTACTGATGCATGATTGATTGTTAACGACTTTTGAGTCAATCCAGGCAGTGGTGAACGTCGGATTTCGGTCTGCGGCGTGAATTCACAGTGCTTTGAAGTCTTCACGTAGTCACTCACGTGACTCCGAAGTAAAATAGTAAGATTAAACGAGAACTTACCATTTAGAAGTTTTTTATGAGGAACTTACCAGTTTGAAGTTTGATCTTTATTTTATGCCCTCCGCTCCCACCCTCATAGATCTCATCTGGTAGTTCTAGTTTTATCATCTTACCATCATACTACAGTCATTTGTTAGCTGTGAATTCATTCCGCTGCTTTGAAGATTGACGCACCAACGGCTGTACGGGCTTCTATTCACGTAGTCCCTCAACTCGACTCCTCATAAAAATAAAGATCAAACTTCAAACTGGTAAGTTTCTCGTTTAATCTTACTATTAATCTACAAACCTGTACGTGTGGAGTGTGGGAGGAAAGCGAAGATCTCAGAGAAAAACCCACGCAGGTCACGGGGAGAACGTGCAAACTCCGTACAGACAGCACCCGTAGTCCGGATCGAAACGCGGGTCTCAGTGAAACTTACCAAATAGTGAAAGGCTTTGGATAGGGTTGGATGAGGAGAGGATGTTTCCACTAGTGGGAGAGTCTAGGACCTGGAGGCCACAGTCTCAGAATAAAAGAACGTTCCTTTAGGAAGGAGATGAGGAGGAATTTCTTTAGTCAGAGGGTGTGAATCTGAGGAAAACATTGCCACAGATAGCTGTTGAGGCAAAGTCAATGGATCTTTTTAAGGTGGGAGATAGACTGATTCTTGATTAGTGCAAGTGTCAGGGGTTACGGGGGAGAAGGCAGGAGAATGGGGTTGAGAGGGAGAGATAGATCAGCCATAATTGAATGGTAGACCTGATGGGCTGAATGGCCTGCTCCTAGAACGTATGAACCCTGAATTTGTACCTGGCATGGACACCGCCTGACCTGGCATTCCTCTGAATCTTCCTCACACAATGGAAGATGGTTGTTCTTTTTTTTTTAAATTTTTTTAATTTATTTATTAGAAATAAGTACATTACATTTTCATGGTACCTTTTTAATAGGTTCCCAGAATTATTAAGACATTCTTTGTACAACTTTCTTTTTTTTTTAGAAAGAAATGAAAAAGAAAGAAGTATCGAAGAGTAAAGAATAGTCTAGTGAGTGTAGTATAAAGAAAGAAATAAGTGAGAAAAGTGAAGCAGAAAGGTGATTTTACTTCGGAGTCACGTGAGTGACTACGTGAAGAAGCCCCGCCTGGCGCTGGAACGACATTACGTCGACGCTGACGGCAGAGCATGAGCTGCAGAGGCAGCTCCTCGACAGCGGTAGGTACGGGCCCGCAGGTAAGTGCAGTTGAAAAACTTACAGGGTCTAAAACTCCGTGGCTGGTGTATTGAACCACCAGGATTTAAAACGAATTTAAAAGCAAAAAATAAATAAAAGTTAAAATAGAAAGAAATACTCTGTGTAAAAAAACAACGGAGTTTAATAAGAACGTCCCAGGGGAATACTCAGCGATCGGGACGGGAGATTAAGTACGGAGCCGGTTCCGATACTGGTGGCCGTTAAAATTACGTTAGGGAGACTTTTAGTCGCTCCACAAACTTTTGGCAGGGGGGAAAATTTTTAAAAAAGTCAGAAAGGCCATAATTTAAATTTTTTTAAAAAGTTCAATAAAAGGCCTTCAGACTAAAAAAGCTTTATGGTTTAAAAATAATGGAAAAAGATTCCAAAAAATAAAAATAAAAATTCAACCAAAAAGGGTTTAAAAGACCCAAAAACATTCCCACCCTAAGGGGGTTTTCAAAACCCTAACGTACAAAACCTGAATAAAGGAGTGAGGCCATGGAAAATAACCATGGAAAACCAAAATTAGTTGGTCTCTCACTAAAGCTGTTATGGTTAAAACGGCAGAATAATAATAAAACTTTTATGTTTTGTTCAGTTGCACCACAGCACAAAATATATATAGAGGTGTACTAGGTACGATACCTGAATGAATGAGTGAGGCCATGGAAAGTAAACATGGAAACCAAAAAATTAATTGGTCTCTCACCAAAGCTGTTATGGTTGAAACAGCAGAATATTGATAAAACTTTTATGTTTTATAAAGATATCAACGGTGAATCCGTTATGATATCCATGTCTCAATTATATGAGATATAAGGAAATACGATTTCAAAATATTTCAAACTGGTGCATGGCATCACTATTCATGGAAAACAAATAAAACATTGTGCAAATAACCAATACATTTAAAATAAAAAATAAATTGCCATCAGTTTGTGGAGCTCAAATGGGAAGAAATATATAATATTCATTTTAGTTATATATATGTAATTGTTATAGGGACCAAATTTGCACTCTAGATTTGCAGGTCAATGCAAATCAGGTTATGTTAAACTCCTGATTATTATGGAATAAAACCTGCCTTATGATAAATCAAAAACATTGATTACAAAAGAACAGACTATTGGTGTTTAAAACTTTGGGGAAAAAATTATGATCCAATATAAAGATTTGATAATGGATCAAAACAAAGGCAGAAGTATTATAAATAAATATTATCCAACACAGCCTTATCTGAACCCATACAATTGGGAAAAGAACATAAATAAGAATGACTGTAAACTTTAAAAATATTAAGAACATATGTGACGAATAATATGTTTCTTCTTTTTGATTTTATGTTATTCCTTCTTAATATGTATTTACTTCTAATAAAAATATTTTACAAGAGTATATAACACTGTAATCTTTGGGTGGCTGCTCGGGAGTACTGAGTGTATTGGTATACTCTCTTTTTTTTTCAAAAAAATGATTCAATGATTAAAAAAAATAATATTACACTGCAATAAAACACACCAGATCCCACCACCATAATACAATCCAAAGAAATATCCTTAATAAACTGCTGTACAACTAAGTTACACTTCTTATCAAGGATGCATTCAACACCCTGCGAGGCCCAGTGGTCCCGGAACTCCCCCAGGGTGCCCGTGAACAGGGCGTATTCCCTTTCTAACCCCAACCGGGCACGGACGTAACCCCGGAAATGGGGCAGACAGCCGGCTCGGGTTTATGCCCTCCACCGCCTGGCACCATGACTCACGGGTGGCCAGTTTGGCCAGGCCCAGGAGCAACCCAACCAGGACATCTTCAGCTCTCCCTTGGTATACTCTCTGTACTGGGCCCCGCCACCCCATCATTGCGAATTGGGTAAAGGTTGGCTTGGTTTACCTTTAACCCTTTGTATTGTTGTCTGTTTTAAGAAGTGAACTTTATCAGGGTGGTCGTTGGTCGGCGCAGACTCGATAGGCTGAAGGGCCTGTTTCCCTGCTCTATCTCTAAACTGAATTAAACTATTTAAAGCAAGAAAATTGTGACTATACAAGGACACAGTCTGCAACAAAACTGTGGGTAACTACTGACCAACTATAAAGACACAGTCAGAGTTTGTAGGAACAGGACCTTTTACCTCTACGGTACCGGACTGACTCGCCGAAAGAAGAAGACGGCAGAGTGTTCGCCGGGTCTTGTCTATCAGCATATTGTGTTTCTATATCGGCATTGCTTGTGATTTATCATCATCACATGCACTAAGGTCAGGTCGGTGGGAGTTCCCCCCGCCACGGGTACCATTTAATCCCGTGCAACCTGCTCCATAGTCGGACAGTCGGCGACTAAACCGTCTTCCCACCTGGTTTTGCCAGGTGAGGAGGGGGCTATGGATCCCCAGCAGGACCAAAAACAAGACCTGTCAAAGGGCGGATGAGCTTCTAGCGAGCCAACAGCCACCCACACTTCAAAATCCATTGCCGATTACCATAAAGTCAACACCCCCCCCCCCCCCCCAGACAATGCCTCCCTTCCTGACGAGCTAAACCATTTCTACGCCCGCTTTGACCTGGACAACAAAACTCCAGCCATCAAAGTTGCTCCACCCCCGCATGAACAACCCCTCAGTCTCTCCACCTCTGCTGTACAAGATGCACTGAGCAAGGTGAATGAGCACAAAGCTGCCGGCCCTGATGGCATCCCCGGACGGGTGCTCAGGGCATGTGCTGGAAAACTATCCCTGGTCCTCACTGACATTTTCAATCTGTCACTGGCCCAGGGTGTCGTCCCCACTTGCCTCAAGACATCTATCATTGTGCCAGTGCCCAAACAATCAGCGACAGGGAGTCTCAGCGATTTCCGGCCAGTGGCACTCACCCCTACCTCAAAGCCAGCCTCCCCCCCACACTGGACCCCCATCAGTTTGCCTACCGGATCAATAGGTCTACAGAGGACGCCATATCGGCGGCCCTACACTCTGCCCTGACCCACCTGGACAGTAATAACACCTACATCAGGTTGCTGTTCATTGACTTCAGCTCCGCTTTTAACACTGTCATACCCGCTAGCTTGATCACCAAACTCAGCGGTCTTGGCATCTCCACTTCCCTCTGCAATTGGACACTGGATTTCTTTACTAACAGACCACAGTCTGTTAGGATCAACCACCTCACCTCCTCCACTATAACACTGAACACTGGCGTGCCACAGGGCTGTGTGCTCAGCCCTCTCCTCTACTCTCTCTTCACCCATGACTGCATCCCTAAGTATGGCTCCAACGCCATCATAAAATTTGCCGACGACAACACGGTGGTAGGACTGATCAGCGACAACGACGAGTCAGCCTACAGGGAGGAGGTCCAGCACCTGACAACCTTGTGTGCCGATAATAACCTCGTCCTCAACTCCCGGAAGACGAAGGAAATCATTGTCGACTTCTGAAAGAACAGAGGGGGCAGTCACACCCCCATCCATATAAACGGGACTGAGGTGGAGCGGGTCTCCAACTACAAATTCCTCGGGGTACACATCTCGGAGGATCTGTCCTGGTCCCTCAACACCTTCAAGCTGATCAAAAAGGCGCAGCAGCACCTTTACTTCCTGAGGAGGCTCAAAAAAGCCCACCTGTCCCCCCAGGTCCTGACCAACTTCTACCGATGTACCATTGAAAGCATCCTGACCACCTGCTTTACGGTATGGTACAGCAGTTGCACCATAGCAGACAGGAAGGCACTACAACGGGTGGTGAAAACCGCCCAGCACATCATTGGTGCCCCGCTCCCTGCCATGGATGCCCTCCACCGAAAACGGTGTCTGAGATGGGCTGGGAAGATCATCAAGGACCCCTCCCACCCTAACCATGGACTGTTTGCCCTCCTACCATCGGGGAGGCGGTACAGGAGCCTCAGGTCCCGCACCAGCAGGATGAGGAGTAGCTTCTATAATAACACCATCGCACTGCTGAACTCGGAGTCCCCGCCGATAGATTTCCACATCTGTATTTATTTATCTGTATTTACCTATATATTGCTATCACTTCGTACTGTCACTAAACTGCATTTTGTTGTGTACCCATACTTGTATCTGTGCAACGACATTAAAGTTGAATTGAATTGAATTGAAGTAGAAGTTGCGATCACTGTCGTACACGGCATTTTCAGGAATGATGATAAAGCACACACCAAAATCCTATACTTCCAGCAGCGGAAGTCCGCAGGAACTGGAGGACAGAGATGGGTGGTACTTCCGTCACCGTTCTCGTTGGAAAACGGCACCACTGCGTCGCTAATGATTTCAACGATGAATGAAACGTGCACCAACTTACAATTACAAATGGTTAGAAAAATGTCTTTCAGTCTTAAGAAAGGGCCCGACACGAAACATCGCCAATCCTTTTTCTCCAGAGATGCTGCCTGATCTGCTGAGTTACTCCAGCACTTTGTGTCTATCTTGAGTAAAAAATCTTGTTTGGCTTGAGTTATTTTGGCTTTGTTATTTTTGCTCAAAATTCCAGCTTCTGCAGTCTCTTGGTGTCTCCATCAAAACCTGTTATTCTTCTCCCATACATCAGCGAGACAGAGTGTAGACCCAGTGACTTTTTAGCCGAGTACTTGTGCTCGTTGTGAAAAGGTTCTTCTTGGTAGGTAGGTCCAGAAGGTTAAATCACGTTGCTTTTTTTGCTTTTTTTTTTAAACTTTTTTTATTAGAAGTACATAATAATAACATTTTATATGTAACAGTCATACATTATTAATATTGTCAATATTATCAATTATTTAATAGCTCTACTTCTATACATATATTTTTTTCACATTTTTATATTTTCAAGGCAGTCTGGGTGTTTATTACTATTTCCGTCATGACGGTCAATTTTGTAATTAACTACAATTAGGTAATTAACTAATTTTACTTCGGAGTCAAGTGAGTGACTACGTGAAGAAGCCCCGCCTGGCGCTAGAATGGCATTACGTCGACGCTGACGGCAGAAGCAAGACTGCAGCTCCTCGCAGCGGCCGGAACGGACCCGCAGGTAAGTGCAAGGAAAACAGGAGACGTTCTAAAAAAGACGTTACGCTGGTAGAACCAGCAAAAGTGAAAGTAAAAATTCAAAAAAAAAAAAAATCAGAGTTACGCTGGCGTACTGATTTAGCCAGATAATAAAAAATGAAAAATGGAGAAGTCTCAAAGGAAAATTTCGCGGGTAAAAAGATCATCCCGGGGAGAAGCTAAAGAGTCGGGACAAGAGATTAGTGCGGATCCGGTTCCGATACCGGTGGCCGCTGATTCACCCGTTAGTGAGACTATAATTTCTCCAGATATACAAACCACGGAGGAAAATGTTCCTAGAAAAAGTAAAAAGAAATCCGTGAGGCCCGTGGTTTCTGATGATGACTCTGATAATTAAAGTCCTCCGGATAATAAAAGCTATATGGCTTAAAATGGAACATATGGAGAGAGTGCTCCAAAATATTATGAGACAAGGGTCAAAGTACCCAGAAATTTCCCAAAATGCCCCTGAGGGGTCTGAATATCCAGAATATGGCTATGTGCCAAATTGGGAATTTGAAACTCCAGACCCAGGAACAAGGGTGGAGGAAGTCTCATTGGATGAAATTCCAGGTGTATCAGGGCTGCAAAAGTCAGACCCTGCAAGTGGTGATGTGGATTATGAGTGCACACCCACAAATAAAAAATGAAGAGGCCATATGTGCCTGATATGGCAAAAGATTTTGCTATACCTGAAGGAAGTGGTGAGGCTATGGAAGAAAACCTAGCTGCCAGTATTAATTATATGGTATCTCACCAACTTCAAGATTCTGTGATGGTTGAAACAGCAGAATTATATAAAACACCGGAAAATTGCACCTCATTAAAGGTACCTACGGTTAATCCGTCTATATGGACACCTATGACTCCAGGCATGAGAGGACAAGAAATAAGATTTCAAAGAATCCTCAAACTGATTTCAGCTGCCATTACTGCTTTTGGAAGGCAAATGGAAGGGTCGGAAATGGTTAAAATCCAAAGAGATACTTTGGGCTTATTGTGCAATTCCTTTTATGAAATTAATTGTAAGAGGAAAATTGCGATTCGGCCCATATTTCATCCAAGGTTTGCAGGTCTGTGTCGATCAAGTGGTGTTCAAGCTCCTGGTTATCTATTTGGAGAAAAACCTGCCTAAACAAATAAGAGAAATGGATGAAGAGGCTAAATCTATTAGCCACATGAGACCTTTCGTTTTTGGACAAAAAAGGTATTTTTCGTCAAGGAGGGGATTTGATTTTGGAAACCGAGGCAGAAATATGATAAGAAAATATTACCATCCGACACAGCCTGAGAAGGAGACCACCACGTTCATATGGAGAGGTACAAAAAAATTATTCTATTCTTAAAGAAACTGTGGACAAATCTCCAGTTGGAGGGAGATTACAAATGTTTTATGATGAATGGCTTGCCATCACATCTGATCGGTTTATTTTACAAACAGTTTCAGGAGCTACAATAACATTTAAAGAAGGTGTTAATTCTCCGGTACAAAATAAACCTGCTTATGGTTTCATGTTTTTCTGCTATTGAAGAAGCAGAAAATTAATGTGGAAATTGACAAATTGTTTAACAAAGGTGTTATTGAAAAAACTGTTGAACATAAACATCAATTTGTGTCAAATATCTTTCCAAGAAGTAAAAAAGATGATGGTTGCAGAATTATTCTGGACCTTACAAACTTTAATACATTTGTCGAGTATAAACATTTTAAGATGGAAACGTTCAACACTACAAGACATTTGATATCAGCAGGTTGTTATATGGCTACAATTGATTTAAAAGATGCGTACTATTCAGTATCAATACATCAATTTTTTCGAAGGTATTTAAAATTTAATTGGCTGGGACAGCTGTGGCAATTTAAAAGCTTTACCAAATGGGTTAAGTTCAGCTCCCAGGCTCTTCACAAAGCTGTTGAAACCAGCTTTAGCACAATTAAGAGCACAAAAGCACATCATTATGGCTTATCTGATGACATTTTAATTATCAGTAATAATCAGGAATCAGCTGGAAAATCAGTTTCAGCAACTAAAACTTTATTTGAGAAGTTAGGTTTCTTGATTCATCCAATTAAGTCCCAGCTGCAGCCAGCACAGTCAATTAACTATTTGGGGTTTGTGATTAACTCAGTTACTATGTTAGTAACTTTGCCAACAGATAAGATTGATGATATTTTAATGGTCTGTAGGGGTCTCATTCACAAACCTTATCCCTTCATCCGTGAAGTAGCAAAGGTTATTGGTAAACTAGTAGCAGCATTTTCTGCAGTAGAATTTGGTCCATTACATTACCAAAACCTTCAAAGGGACAAAATAAGAGCTCTAAAAAAGCGAGCAGGCCATTTTGATAGGCCTATGCAATTAACAAAAGAAGCTTTATTGGAATTGCAATGGTGGATTGAAAATGTCCCACAAGCTGCTAAAAACATTTTAATACAACAGCCTGAAGTATTTTGACAAACAGATGCTAGTGCTCTCGGATGGGGGGGGGCGACAGATACATTTACCAGTTGTGGGGGCAGATGGGACTGTCCAAGAGGAAATGTTTCTCCAAACATATGGTATTAACTATTTAGAGTTATTGGGGGCGTTTTATGGATTAAAAGCCTATTGTTCTACAAAAAAGAATCTGCATGTACTGATACAATTAGACAATAAAAACAGCTGTTGCATATATTAATCACATGGGTGGAGTCAGATCGGTATCATGTGATTGTCTGGTCAATCAGCTATGGCAGTGGTGTATTAAGCACCAAATTTGGATTTCGGCAAATGATATCCCAGGTAAAGACAATGTGGTGACAGACAATAGATCAAGGGTGTTTAAAGACAACACAGAATGGATGTTGAACCCAGTAATTTTCAGTAAAATTGTGATTCAATATGGGTTACCAGACATTGATCTGTTTGCATCGATTAAATCATCAATTGCCTAAGTAAGTGTCTTGGGAACCAGATCCAGATGCAGTAGCAGTAGATGCTTTTTCACTACATTGGGGGAATATGTTTCTTTTATGCTTTCCCGCCATTTGCTCTGGTTCAGCAATGTCTGAAGAAAATAGAACAAGATTCTGCCACAGGATTATTGGTGATTCCAAATTGGCCGACACAACCATGGTTCCTATTGATGTTAAACATGATTAAAGAACCATTATATGTCAATTCCTAGCAGCAGTGATTTGTTAATAAAACCGGTAACCAAAGAAATTCATCCATTACATGCTTATATGAATTTGTTAATCTGCAGGTTTTGACCAGACCACTACAAGAGCTTGGATTGTCGGATAGAACTATGGATGTTATAGTCGCATCATGGCGAGATAGCACTCAGAGACAATATATGACACATATAAAGAAATGGGAAATTTTTTGTAGACAATCAAATATATCTTATCATACTGTGAACATTTCAAACATATTGGAGTACCTTGCCGAGTTGCATTTTGAGCAGCACTTAAGTTATAGTGCCAATAATAGTGCACGTAGTGCTTTATCATCCTATTTAGGACAAATTTCTGACCAAAAATCAATTGGATCACATCCATTAATATACAGATTTATTGATAGGAATCTTTAACAAAAATCCACCCAAACCAAGATATACAGAAATTTGGGATGTCAGCATTGTACTTACTTTACTTAGGCAATGGACTCCAATCAAAGTTATATCATTGGAAAAGTTAACATTTAAATTAGTAATGTTAATGGCATTGGTTTCAGCACAAAGGGTGCAAACATTACAAATGATACGTTTAGATTGTATGCATGTGGCTGCAGATAACATTGTGTTTTACGTTTACGATCTGATCAAACAAAGCAGACCAGGGAGAACTGGAACGAAGGTAATGTTTCAAGCTTACCCTATTGATCCAACGTTGTGTGTAGTTAAACATTTGAATCAATATATAAAAGTTACCAAATCGCTTCGAGGTGATGAAAAAGCGTTAATGATTACGCATAAGAAACTACACACAAAAGCTTCAGTACAAACAATTTCAAGGTGGTTAAAACAGGTGTTACTTTTAGCAGGAGTAGACACTGATGTGTTCAAATCTCACTCCACCAGGGCAGCAGCTACGTCCGCGGCGAAGTTACAGGACGTACCACTCGAACACATTTTAGAAGCCGCAAGGTAGTGTAAAGAAGAAACTTTTTCAAAGTTCTACAATAAAACCTGTTCACACAATGAGAGGCTTTGGACACGCGGTGTTGGGTTCACTATAATCACCTGCTTTGTTTCGCTATCGATTGATATTATCGATTATGTTATCACTTATATCTTTTATCACTTTGTAATGGTTTCCCCAGATGTAAAAAAGGGGGTTATTATATGTTCTTTTATCATTAAAAGATTTATGAAAAGAACTAAAACTGATCTGGTAAAAGGTTATTTACTCATGGATGTGTTGACCTAGCCGGACTGTCGTATGGAATGACTCTACGACATGAAAAACACAGAAGCTTCGAAATCTTCACGTAGTCACTCACGTGACTCCGAAGTAAAATAGTAAGATTAAACGAGAACTTACCAGTTCGAAGTTTGATCGTTATTTTATGAGGAGTAACGATGAGGATATACGTGCCCTCCACTCCCCACCCTCATAAAATAAATGATCATCTGGTAGTTCTAAATCTATGATGAGCCTTACTATCTTACTCCGGCTATTGTGTTCTGTGTTTTTCATGCCGCTGCTTTGAAGTATGCCGTTCTAGTGCCAGGCGGGGCTTCTTCACGTAATCCCTCATCGTTACTCCTCATAAAATAACGATCAAACTTCGAACTGGTAAGTTCTCGTTTAATCCTGTAAGATTAAATAGTGAAACTTACCAGTTTGACGTTTGATCTTTATTTTATGAGGGGGTGGAGGTACGATGAGATTACGTGAGACCCGACAGGTCGCATGCGCGGGGACATTCTTCAAAGCAGTGAGTGTGAAATCACAGATACCAAGAGTAGACTAATATAGTAAGATAAGAGAGAACCTAAACACCAGTTGAACTTTTTAATAGAGGGTTTGGGAGCGGAGGGCACGTAATCCTCATCGTAACTCCTCATAAAATTAGATCAACTTCAACTGGTAAGTTCTCATTTTAAATCTTACTCTTTTATTCGGAGTCACGTGAGTGACTACGTGAAGAATTTCAAAGCTCTGTGATGTCATTGCCCTGGAACGAGGACCATGCTCACCTCACTGCCATTCTGGGACGGAGGATTGAACGTATTTTGCACACACGACACTGTGTGAAAAAAACACTAAAAGGTATTATTCATACCTAAAATAATATGCCCCCATGGGGTAATTTATTTTACCTAACTTAATTTTTCTCCTGCAAACGTCTCAGGATCGCCCACGGGTTATTATAAAGCTTTGAAAGCGTTCTTTGCTCCACCCCGCTGTGCAGCATGGATGTCGGTCCATAGGAACTCCCATCTCCTAGCGTCCGTGTCGATGCAGCCTGTTGGAATGAGATTGAAAAAATTAGATTTCACCACTGCACGTTATACCACCCGATACCATCTGGATATGGTTGCCTGTGACCTTCGGTGAGGGCATTTTTGGCTAATGAGAAAGCTATCTCTGTGCCCATAAGTGTCTTGGTTGACTATATATTGGAAAGAATGTGTCACTATGCTGGGCCGGACTATCTGCAGGATAGGACACACGAACTTAATTTGGCCATGGAACCGGGTCAGTCTTTTAAGTCCCCTCGTATGTAGCAGGTTTTCTGCCATTTGTGACAGACATGACGTCTTTTTTAGCTTGTGTAAGGACTGGACCGTTGTGCTGATCAAGTGCCATAATTTCCCATCTAGGATTTTAGTTTGGTCCAGCAGTGAGCCCGATATTGGTGTCCATCCTAGTAAAGTTTTGGTGTACTACCTATGTCCCATATATTTTTTAGGGTTGGGTGTATCTGGACCTGGGGGGATAGAGTTCAATACCCCTCATTCGCCCCCCCCCCCCCCCCCCCCCCCCCCTTTCCCCCTTTATGGTACTAGTGGGTGTGATTTCCATAGCCAGGTGATCACTCCTCTGCCCAGATATTAGCTAGGGCACTCCTCGCTAAAATAAATGGCACTGTAAACTCAATCCTTCATCGAAATGAAGGGTGCCGAACTCCAGCCTTCAGTGTTGGTGGCTGTAGTCATAGGTAGGTTCGTCCTGGTGCTGTTCACTTCCACATTTCCTGTCCATATGTCAGGTTCTGTCTTCTCGTGGACTCCATGTACGACGCTGAGATGGCTTGGATCGATCCTGTCGGTGAGTCCGTATCCCATGGAAATGGCCTGTTCAGAACTGCAAATCAACAAGTTCATACAGTCATGGCACGGATAATTCCCGCACGGGGTGTGCCAACCTCCTTGCGGTGTGATCCAGATGCAGGTTCTGAGGACAATTCTTTGTACTGTTGGATCCATGGTGACCGTTGCGGCTTCTTGTTTATTATTGTAAGACACGCCTGATGTGGCAGAAGGGGTAAAATGCTTAGCAAACAATCCCCCCCCCCAAAGCAGCGAGAAATCGTCCATCGTGCTGCCCCTGGTCGGTGTTCCCAAGAACATATGTTGGTCGTTGGGGAATTTGTCGGATGAAAAAAAAAAGGTCGATATTGGTGTCCCCATAACGGTCTATAATATCTGTAAAAACTTTACGATCAACATCCATTTAATGTTGTCGTTGTGAATTTACGTGACCTGATGTTGCCACTGTATTTGGCTTGCCTGGAAGGTAAGTGGTTGAGATCCAAATCTCTCTCCCAGACACAGTGCGATATTATTAGGCATTTACACATGATTTTGACTTTATTTCTCCCATATGTTTACTATATAGGCCCCCAGTGTGGTCATCATTCTGTACCGTACATGCAATGGTGCTTTCTGAGCAGTAGGCCCCGAGTCCATGAAACGCTCCCAGCATTTCTAGAAAATTAATTCCTAGTGCTTGAAACAGAATAATTTTTGTGCGCTCATCTGCACCACAACTTGCGGTGGTATTAGTAGCTCCCAACCTTTTGACACTGGCATCAGTCTGTTAATGTCACCTAGGGATTCTAGAATGGGGTGATGGGGTTAGGATAATATGGAACAGTTCTATCCACCAGTTTATTCTAATTACTTGTCCCTGGTAGTTGCATTAGGGCATATGAAATGGCTGGTATGATTTTTGAGAGCTAACAATTTCCCTCTTCAGGTTTTAATAATGGAGTGGTCCAATTGTGCTGCTGGGAACGCAGCCACAATTCCCTCACTATTGCTCCTTTGCGAATGGATGGTTCCTGATGCCGTGAGGCTTTGCTACTCCCATCAAGTCTGTCACTTTGGTTGGTGGCAAGGTGATAGACATATGGAACGAGTCAATAGTGAACCCCAAATAATCCATGGTAGTGGAGGGTTCAATTTTTTGATTTATCTTGGATGTACGTTTAACCTCTTGGTGTGGCTGATACCCCCCCCCCCCACCCCATGTAGCCAGCTCCAATTTTCACCTACATGAGATTATCAATCAGTTAAGCCATGACGATATGGGTTAGTTTCTTTAAGTATGCTAAAGCTGGTTTTAATAAATTTGTAATTGCCTGTGCTTGATGTACAACATTGGATAAGGCATACTTCCATGCTGTCCCATCAGATAAATTTTCAGGTTTTACGATGACCCTGTGTGTTGACAAAGTGTCTAATTTGAAAATTGGGCATACTGAACGGAAGTATTTTTAGTTCGGTCAAAACTATAATGATACGGCAACCACCATCTTTTTAGTTTTTATAAAGATATTTGATACGAACTCTGGAAAAATTCTCTGATTGTTTGCTCAATCCAGTTTGTGTTTAGTCATTGAAACATAGAAACATAGAAATTAGGGCAGGTTAGATTAATGTTAGTCTTAACCAAGTTCAGGCATGGCTGCTGATTCTCTCTTTTTGTGAAAGTATGAACTTCCTGCCGAGGCGTATGCTGAACTGGGACGGTAGTTGTATCAATATTCTATTTTGTATTTATGAATACTTCCGAGTATGTAAAAGTTCAGAGGTAAAAGTGCAGACACTTGTGAAACAAAGTGCAACCGTCCCCCACTTTAATGAATCGGACATGCAATGTTTGGTAAGACACAGACACCTACCTCCTGGTTACCGGGTGTTGTGTGGGTTTGTCTCCGCAGTTGTGTCTTCTGGTATTGTGTTGCTGCGTTGTGGGGTTGGCGCGTTTTCCTGAATGGCCGGGCTGGGCCATGGTCTGAAAGGCGCTGTGCAGGTGGGCGGCCTTCGCGCTTTCAACCCCCACCAGATGGTCTTCCATAGCACCGATGTCTGGTGGGTGTGTTGGGGTGCTGCCGCTGTTGGTAGGGGGTTTTAGAGTGCTCTTGCACCTTAATCAGGCCTAGAGCCTTGGCTTCCTCATTGCAGGTCTTTCACCTGCTTGGAGGTCCCCCAACAGCAATTTTGGTGCCTGTGGTACTTGTCTTGCATAATTCCGCATTTACTTGATGATGCTTTCTGTAAACTGTAAATCTCCACTGTAGTATTACACAGTCTGCTAGAGAATCAGTAAAACTCTTCAGGTCAAATTCACCCCATCAGTTGGTCCTGGTACTGCTGTGATTTTAGCAGCCAGCAGTTTCCTCTGGAGCTCACCTCTTGGCTCGTATAGATGGGTCCTGTTGCCCCAGATGGGGTCATGGACTGCTGGTACTTTAAGAGAAATGGTGTTCTCTGGAGCAATGTACTTCCCGCCATAAAGTTAATGGCTTGCTCCTGTTAGATGGTTTGTAGCCTTGTATTTATCACAGGCTTGCAGCTTTGTATGGGCAGTCCTTCCTGAGTTGATACAGCATGCCACTATCTTCTGCTGCTCTTCTTCTGGACCCTCACAGTTGACTGTTCAGCCTTGCCCTTCTTCAGGGTCAGCCCAGCTCTGACCCCTAATGCTCCCATGCGAAGAGTGTGAGACATTGGCAGTCCTTGAAAGGATCCGACCATGGGTCTGCGAGGAGACCCACGTGACTCTGCCCCTGCATTAGGCAGGTCACGCTGGAGCACTTGCTCCCCACCCGCCACTCCCGCGGGAAAGACGCCGCCGTCGCTATCCGTGAAGGGTGTCTCAGGTACCGGACCTGGCGAGTCAACGGTTCATGTCCGACTTCCGGGTGGTTTTGCCCCGCCCGCGGCGCACCTGCGTCGGTAGCGGCGTGAAGCCGGGAGCTGCTGGCTGCACTGCAGCTCTGGAAGGAGACGGCTCGCTGCTAGCTTGCTTCCACAGCAGCGGTATCAGCTGCTGCTCTCCCTTGCGCGATCCATGGTGCTTCCTCCTGAAAAAGAAACACTCCGGTGCCACGCTCTCCAGAAAAGGTAAGATTACCTTCCGTTAAATTTCAAATTCGCGCTGGAGGAGCGGCGCTCCTCCCGACTGTCGCTTCCGCTATGCGTTCGACGATAGTGCCATGGCGGGGCTTCTTCACGTAATCCCTCATCGTTACTCCTCATAAAATAACGATCAAACTTCGAACTGGTAAGTTCTCGTTTAATCTTACTATTATATGCTTTAATTTCAGGTCATCCAAGTAAGATGTTTTATATTGATTTCAGAATGCTTCAATCTATAATAACTGAAAATGGATTTCATTTCTCTTAATTTTTAAGAAAGTTATGGGCTTTTGACTGTCCTCGATCACAGCTTTTGTGTTAAGTCAATGGAAAAGCAATAGGGAACAAGATGCTAATTTCCAATTATGAAAATGGCCATAACTTTTTTAATACTGAAGATATGAAAGTGAATTAGGTGTCAAATTAAACTTCTTTTTATGCTTTATCTGATGGGATAAATTGCAGACTTGATTTGTTAAATCTCAAAATTTTGTAACATTGCTAGAAAATGTACCTGTACTGCACTTGGAGGCCGAAAGTTAGGTTGTTCGCCAAGAAAGATAGACTTTGTTATCCCTCAGTACAGCAACATCAAGAACGATGTTGCATTACTGAGGGATAGCCAGGTCTATCCTCATTGCTAGCAGCTGATGGGGAAGCAGCTGTAAAGTGGGAACGGCTGTAAAAGGACAGCGCTGCTGGGGGGAAAGAGTTCCTTTCACAGCATGTGGGTCGTCTGGCCAGGGGTAATGATACGGGGAGGGCAGGAGCATTGAGAAGGAGGGAGGCGGGGATCATGCCAGCATCCGGCTTAAGAGCAGGTCAGCGGGCGATGGATAACAGGACAGCGGGCGGTGGAGCTTACTCTATGTGTCAGTGCGAGTAACCCGAGTTGATCCATTGTTCGCGCTGACACAGGAGTAAGCCCTCCGCCCGCTGTGATGTTATCCATCACCCGCTGACCCACTCCGCTCTATGATCTTTGCTCTTGAGCTGGTCCCCTCACTGTTCAGATGGAGAGCACTGCCAGAGGTGAGTGGGCCGGCAGAAGGCGCTGAGATGGCAGTCGGTTCCACTGTCCGGTGATGGTGGCCACTCGTAGCCACGCGAGCTGATTCCCTCCCCGGCCACAGTAAGGCCGGCCCTGGAGACGAGGAAACACTTTTTCCTACAGAGAGTGGTGAGTCTGTGGAATTCTCTGCCTCAGAGGGCGGTGGAGGCAGGTTCTCTGGATGCTTTCAAGAGAGAGCTGGATAGCGCTCTTAAAAATAGCCCAGGGGATATGGGGAGAAGGCTGGAATGGGGTACTACTGATAGGGATGATCCGCCACAATCACATTGAATGGCAGTGCTGGCTCGAAGGGCCGAATGGCCTACTCCTGCACCTATTGTCTATTGTCTATTGTCCCGAGCGTGTCGGAAAGTGCTAGTAAACGGGGTGATCGCTGGTCAGCATGGACTTGGTAGGTTGAAGGGCCTGTTTCCGTGCCGTATCTTTAAGGTATCTTTAGAGGACTCTCTCTAACTTCTACAGGTGCACAGTAGAGAACTTGCTGACTGGTTGCATCGTGGCTTGGTTCGGCAACTTGAGTGCCCTGGAGAGGAAAAGACTACAAAAAGTAGTAAACACTGCCCAGTCCATCATCGGCTCTGACCTTCCTTCCATCGAGGGGATCTACCACAGCCGCTGCCTCAAAAAGGCTGGCAGCATCATCAAGGACCCACACCATCCTGGCCACACTCATCTCCCTGCTACCTTCGGGTAGAAGGTACAGGAGCCTGAGAACTGCAACAACCCAGTTCAAGAATAGCTACTTCCCCACCGCCATCTGGCTATTAAACCTGGCTCGGATAAAACTATGAACATTAATACCCCTCCATCTGTTATTTGCACTTTATTAATTTATTAATTAATGTGTGTATTTAAGCTTATAACTGTAGTCAATGCCTATTATGTTCTGTTGTGCTATGCAAAGAAAGAATTTCAATGTCCTGTCAGGGTCACATGACAATAAACTCTTTTGACTTTTGACTTTGACTTTGAGGTATAGTCTAAAGTCTAAAGCACGTATCAATGTTGAAGAGCCGAACAATCCGTTTTTCACTGTGTCTCCACAGTCTAAAGTCTAAAGAGTACAAATCAATGTACAACGGTCATATTTAAAAGCATTAGATCTAAATAGAGGCTGCTTCAGCTACAGTGCCCAATAGTGGTAAATACATACAATGTAATGGGCTTGACAGTAATGGGGTGATGGGGTTTGTTCAGGGTTGCCAACTTTCTCACTCCCAAAAGGTCAAAATACAGGACAAAAGGTCAAAATACAGGACAAATTCCCGACGGGGCCACGGGCGAGGTGCTGCTGCTGCACTCCATGGGCTGGACTACAGGTGAGGCGGGGCCGGACGGGACAACCCGACAGTCCCCTCGACCCCAGTAGTTGGAGTCAAATACGGGACACGGGTGGTCCCGTACGGGACAAACCAATATAGCCCAATAAATGGGATGTCCCGGCTAATTTGGGACAGTTGGCAACCCTAGGTTGGTTAGAGATAACATCTGTACAGCGGTTCGTAGATCTCGGCTTGGTAGACTGTGCTGAGAAATTTGGAAGTTTGAGTTGAGAGAGATAGCATCAGTGTGCAGACTCGCATCTGGACCTCCAAATAATAGCGAACATTGGACACTATAAATCAGCCGCATGTAGCATGAAGAATAATGATCATGAGGGTTTTTAAAAGTGGGCAAATTGAAGTCATAGTCATAGAATCATCCAGTGGGCAAACAAGCTAGAGGTGTTCTTATAGAGATGCACAAAATATGAGAGGAATAGATAGGATTAATTCACAGAGTCTTTTACCCAAAGTAAGGGAACGAAAAACGGAGGGCATACATGTAAGCTGAGGAGGGATAGATGTAATAGGAACCTGATGAGCAACTTTTTCACACAGAGGGTGGTATCTATATGGAACGAGCTGCTGGAGGAAGTAGTTGAGGCAGGTACAATAACAACATTTAAAAGACATTTGGACAGTGATATGGATAAATTAGAAACATAGAAACATAGAAAATAGGTGCAGGAGTAGGCCATTCAGCCCTTCGAGCCTGCACCGCCATTCAATATGATCATGGCTGATCATTCAACTCAGTATCCTGTACCTGCCTTCTCTCCCATACCCCCTGTTCCCTTTAGCCACAAGGGCCACATTTAACTCCCACTTAAATATAGCCAATGAACTGGCCTCAACTACCTTCTGTGGCAGAGAATTCCAGAGACTCACCACTCTCTGTGTGAAAAATGTTTTCCTCATCTTGGGTCCTAAAGGAATTTCCCCTTATCCTTAAGACTGCGACCCCTTGTTCTAGACCTCCCCAACATCGGGAACAATCGTCCTGCATTTAGCCTGTCCAATTCCTTAAGAATTTTGTAAGTTTCTAAGAGTAACTCCCTCAATCTTTTAAATTCTCGCGAGTACAAGCCGAGTCTATCCAGTATTTCCTCATATGAAAGTCCTGACATCCCAGGAATCAGTCTGGTGAACCTTCTCTGAACCCCCTCTATGGCAGGAATGGCTTTCCTCAGATTTGGAGACCAAAACTGTACGCAATACTCCAGGTGTGGTCTCACCAAAACCCTGTACAACTGCAGTAGAACCTCCCTGCTCCTATACTCAAATCCTTTCGCTATGAATGCTAACATACCATTTGCTTTCTTCACACGTCGAAAGCCTTCTGAAAGTCTAGATATAACACATCCACTGGTTCTCCCTTATCCACTCGACTAGTTACATCCTCTAAAAATTCTATAAGATTCGTCAGACATGATTTACCTTTTGTAAATCCATGCTGACTTTGTCCAATGATTTCACCACTTTCCAAATGTGATGCTATCCCATCTTTAATAACTGACTCTAGCAGTTTCCCTACTACCGATGTTAGACTAACTGGTCTGTAATTCCCCGTTTTCTCTCTCCCTCCTTTTTTATAAAGTGGGGTTACATTAGCCACCCTCCAATCCTCAGGAACTACTCCAGAATCTAAGGAGTTTTGAAAATTATCACTAATGCATCCACTACGTTCTGTGACTACTTCCTTGAGTACTCTGGGATGCAGACTATCTGTCCCTGGGGATTTATCGGCCTTTAATCCGTTCAATTTACCCAACACCACTTCCCGGCTAACCTGGATTTTCACTCAGTTCCTCCATCTTATTTGACCCCCGGTCCCCTGCTATTTCCAGAAGATTATTTATGTCTACCTTAGTGAAGACAGAACCAAAGTAGTTATTCAATTGGTCTGCCATGTCCTTGTTCCCCCATGATCAATTCAGCTGTTTCTGACTGCAAGGGACCTACACTTTGTTTTAACTAATCTCTTTCTCTTCACATATCTATAAAAAAACATTTGCAGTCAGTTTTTATGTTCCATGCCAGTTTCTTTCATAATCTATTTTCCCTTTCCTAATTAAGCCCTTTGTCCTCCTCTGCTGGACTCTGAATTTCTCCTCTGGTAGGCTGCTTTTTCTGGCTAATTTGTATGCTTCATCTTTTGTTTTTATAATATCCCTGATTTCCCTTGTTATCCATGGATGCACTACCTTCCCTGATTTATTCTTTTGCCAAACTGGGAAGAACAATTGTTGTAGTTCATCCATGCAGTCTTTAAATACCTTCCATTGCACATCCACTGTCAACACTTTAAGAATCACTTGCCAGTCTATCTTGGCCAATTCACGTCTCATACCTTCAAAGTTACCTTTGTTTAAGTTCAGAACACTTGTTTCTCACTTAATTATGTCACTCTCCATCCTAATGAAGAACTCAACCATATTATGGTCACTCTTGCCCATGGGGCCATGCACAACAAGACTGCTAACTAACCCTTCCTCATTACTCAATACCCAGTCTAGAATAGCCTGCTCTCTCGTTGGTTCCTCTACATGTTGGTTTAGAAAACTATCCACCTACATCAGGAGAAGTCAGCCATGCTCATTGGCATCAAACCCACTGGTGCCGAAAAAATTTCAACATGTTTAAAATTTTGCAGCGACCAGAAAGACACTACGACTTTTTGTGCGACTGAGGAGACTACTCCCGGCGACCACCAGCGAACATAAGGGGAAAATAGATAGTTAATGGCAAGACCCTAAACATGGAGAGGGATCTTGGGATCCAAGTCCATTGCTCCCCGAAAGCGGCTACACAAGTAGATAAGAGTGGTAAAGAAGACATGCTTGCCTTCTTTGAACGTAAGAATCAGGAAGTCAGGTTGTAGTTTTACCAAACGTTGGTGAGGCTGCATTTGGAGTTTTGCGTGCAGTTCTGGTCGCCCCATTACAGGAAGGATGTGGAGACTTTGGTGAGGGTGCAAAGAAGGTTTACCAGAATGCTGCCTGGATTGGAAGGATTAGCTATAAGGAGAGTTTAAACCAAGTTAGATTGTTTTCTCCGGAATGAGTGAGGCTTGATAGAGGTTTATAAAAATCATAAGAGGCATAGATCATCAGAATCTACTTATTCTGCAGGGTGGGATGTCAAATAAAAGGACATAGCTTTAAGGTGAGAGGGTAAATGTTTAAAGGAGATGTACAGGACATGTTTTTTTTTACAGTGACACACAAGGTGGGTACCTTGAATGTGCTGCCAGGGGTAGTGGTGGAGGCAGATACAATAGGGATATTTATAAAACTTTTTGATGGACACAACATGCAGGGAATAGAGGGGTATGGATCACATGCCAAACCTGCTATCATGTTCAGCACAGGCATTGTGGGCTGAAGGGCCTGTCCTTGTGATGTTCTGTTCTGCATTCAATATCTAACCCGCACTACCACTATTTTGGGAGTGTTTGATGGGTAAGTGTCGAGGGGGCTTTGCTTTGCATCTAACCTTCCCTTGGTTTTGAATTATGTGAAGGAAGAATGTAGAGTTTTTCAAGTTGATCTTACCATCTTTTATATCCATCTGTTCTGCGGCACTGTGAATGGAGCTGTGGAAGGCTTCTTCTGGCTAAACTTAAAATGGAGTTCTTCACTTTGTTGCACACAAGTTTTCAAAAGTTTTGGAAAACAACGAAAGCAGAGGCAAGGTGAGTGAACGACAGAAATTTTAACATTTTCTGTTTATAGTTGACACCACTTGAGTCATACTGCGTGGAACAGGCCCAGCCCAACATGCCCACAGTGATCAACATGCCCCATCTACCCTACTCCCACCTGCCTGTGTTTGGCTCATATCGCTCAAAACTATTTCCTATCCATGTACCTGTCTTAAATGTTGCGATAGTACCTGCCTCAATTACCTCCGGCAGCTCGTTCCATATATCCACCGCCCTTTTTGTGAAAAAGTTACCCCTCAGGTTACTATTAAATCTTTCCCCTCTCACCTTAGGCCTATGTTCTCTGGTTCTCGATTCCCCTACACAGGACAAGAGACTGCACTTTTATCCGATCTATTCCCGATTGTATATTCCTATAAGATCCCTCATCCTCCTGCACTTCAAGGAGTACAGTCCCAGCCTAAACTTCTCTCTGTTGCTCAGGCTATCGAGTCCTGACCACATCCTCAAAAATCTTCTCTACACCCTTTCCAGCTTAAACGACATCTTTCCAATAACATGGTGCCCAAAACAGAACACAATACTCTAAATGCGGCCTCACCAACGTCTTATACAATTGCAAATGACCTCTCACAACTGCAATATGACCTCCCATTACCCTCACGCACTTCCCAACTGGAGTTACCGGACAGAGGCAACTTCTACCGACGCGCCATAGACAGCATTTTTATCGGGATGCATCACAGCTTGGTTTGGGAACAGCTCCTTCCACGACCGCAAGAAATTGCAGCAAATTGTGGACGCAGTCCAGACAATCACACGGACCAACCTCCCTTCCACTGACTCCATCTACACTTCACGCTGCCTCGGCGAGGCAAGCAGCATAATCAAGGACGAGTCGCACCCTGGCCACTCCCTCTTCTCCCCTCTCCCATCGGGCAAGAGGTGCAGAAGTATGAAAACGCACACCTCCCGATTCAGGGACAGTTTCTTCCCAGCTGTTATCAGGCAACTGAACCATCCTATCACTAGAGAGTGGTCCTAAACTATTATCTATCTCATTGGTGACCCTCAGAGTATATTTGATTGCACTTTACAGACTCTTGCAATAAACGCTATTCCCTTGTCATGTATCTACACACTGTAAATGCCTCAATTGTAATCATGTATTGTCTTTCCGCTGACTGGATAGCATACAATAAAAGCTTATCACTGTACCTCGGTACACATGATAATAATGATAATAAACTAAACTTAGGGCGGTCACGATAGCACAGCGGTAGAGTTGCTTCCTGACAGCGAATACAGCGCCGGAGACCCGGGTTCGATCCTGACTACGGATGCTGTCTGTATGGAGTGTTTACGTTCTCCCCGTGACCTGCGTGGGTTTTCTCCGAGATCTTCGGTTTCCTCCCACACTCCAAAGACGTACAGGTTTGTAGTTTAATTTGCTTGGTAAATGTAAACATTGTCGCTAGTGGGTGTAGGATAGTGTTAATGTGCGGGGATCTCTGGTCGGCGCGGACCCGGTGGGCCGAAGGGTCTGTTTCCGTGCTGTATCTCTAAACTAAACTAAACTATACCGACTGAAGAAGCCAGGAGTGTAAGAGCTGACTGATCAGGTCATCATCCCATGCCCCAGTCGTGGTGGGCTGTAACACACAGCTCGGACCTTCCTGTCGGCTTGTGTCGATGCATGCCAGCCGCTGGCTACCGCGGGGCAGGAGAGCTGGGGGTGGCAGCGGAAGGTCACTGAGCTGGAGGAGCTGTGGGAAAACGGTGTCAAATCAAAGACATAACGCACCGGGTCTACAGAATCAGACAGTTTTTTTTATTTACGTGCCTGTAAGTGGATGAAACCGCCGTGCATTCTTTACGAACATTTACAAGAAGTCACACGGAGATGGCGACTGGAACAGCTCCAGCAGAAGTGCAGTCCTTTCTGCGATGTGTCCGACATGCCACCCCCGATGTCATACAGACTAGGGGAATTAGCGCTTCAGGGCACGGCGAACTGACAGCGCAGACTGGCGATGAAGACTCATGCAGTGGCAAAAGGCCCTAGATCTCACGCCCGACAGTTCAACAGGGCATGGATGCCCAGTGGTGCTTCAGCGGCACAACCCGCCCGCCGTGTGTACGGTGTTAGTCCGCGGGCGATGGCTCCCAGTGCAGGGGCTCGATCGTTCTGCTGCCGGCCAACATAAACCACGTTGATGTTTCTTTTCCATTCCCGGCGGCCTTTGGGCCGGTGAGTCGATGTGCCGAGCGATGCCGGCTGGTCGGAGAGGGGACACCCACCCTCGGCTGCTCCAAGATCTCCTTGCGCACAGGAGGCACGGAGGCTTTGATTCCATTCCGCCTAAGCCGACCGCCGGTTTGTCGAAAGAAGTCCAAAGAGCGGGTGGGGAGGGAGACGCGGGCCTCTGTTCTCTGCCCTGGTCGGTCAGGCTGGGCATTGAAGGGTCCGACCGACCCCCCTGCCCAAAGCCTCGCACCAAACGCCCTTCTCCCCCCCCCTCCCCCTCCCCCCTAAGTCGGGCAGTGGTCAGCTACACCGTCACCTGCTCGATGATGGTCTCGCCCTCCATGGCCTCAGTGTCGATCATTACCACCGGCACCACGATCTCGGTCACCTCGTCCTCCGCTGCCGGCTCCGACTCCCCGTGCTTCTCACTCACGTGTTGCCGCAGCTCACCGGCACGCATGAACCACATGTCACACACGGTGCAGTGGTTGGGCTTCTCACCCGTGTGCACCGCCAAGTGGTGCTTGAACTGGTCCCAGCTGGGGAAGACACTGGAGCAGACCTGCCAACGACAAGGGTGGGCACCGCCGTTAGTCATTTACACTTTAGACCTCAGAGATACAACGTGGAAAGCAGACCCTTCCGCCCACCGGCTCCGCGCCGACCAGCGTCATAGAGCCCGGTACGGCTGTGTGTACGGAGTTTGTACCTTCTCCCCATGACCATGTGGGTTTCCTCCCACATCCCAAAGACGTACATGTTCGTATGTTAATTGGCTTTGGTAAAGAGTGTAAATTGTCCTTAGTGTGCAGGGATCGCTGGTCGGTGCGGACTCGGTGGGTCGAAGGGCCTGCTTTTGCGCTGTACATCCAAACTAAACTAAGGAATGTAATTATTGTTCACCTACGACCTAAGATAGATACAAAGTGCTGGAGTAATTCAGCGGGTGAGTTGGAATCTCAATCTGAGCCGCTGAGTAACTCCAGCACTCCATGTCTATCTTCAATATAAACCAGCATCTGCGGTTTCTTTCTTCACCTATGACCTGCTGTGCTTTATCCTGCCCTCCACTCTTCCAGCTTTCTTTCCTCCCACCCCTGCAATTAATCTGAAGATGGGGCCTGACCCGAACATCACCTGTCCATGTTCTCCAGAGATGCTGCCTGACCCACTGCATGGCCGTACGAAGGGGGGGGGGGGGGGGGGGTGCGTTGGGTGCAACCCCACCCCCGTTTTTCCCCCAGAGTAAGAAAAATCCTGAGGGGGGGAAAAATAAAAAAACGGAGTTTCCACTTTGTCGGAAAAGCGCCCGAAATTCTGGTTCCGGCCACTGGATGATTTGGGAGAAAAAAATGCAGCCATCCGTGCCTGCGCAGTTGGGGAAGCGACGCAAAATGACGTTGTTTCTCCGCGCGTGCGCAGTGGGCCCAGGCGGGATCAGACTGGCATTTGCATTCCACACATTGAGCTCGATGCCTCGTGTCATTTACTCCAAGGGTAAGTAGTGGAATATTGCGTTGCAGGAGGAGGAGTCTGTTTTTTATCATCGGTTCAAACTACCCATAAGGGGATATAATCTGGCCCACGGGATAAGGGAGTGCCCATTTCTCCGGGCCCGGGGGGGGGGGATGCGGGGTACGGTATCTGCCCGCCTGGTCCAGCATCTCCATCCGCGGCGTCGGACGCTCGCCAACGGCGAGCCTGGCGACCAGGAGACCGTTCTCCCGTCGCCGGGCCGGAGTGGCTGAATCTGAACCCTGCGGCTGTAACTCCAACACCAGACGCCGCTGAGGCGGGGCCTGCTCCCCTCGCCTCCCCCCGCTGCCAGGGCCCGCGCCATCTTCCCCCACGCCACCCTGCTTGGCCCACGCCTCCCCCACTGGGCCCCCCCCCACAGGGCCCACGCCACCCCGCTGACCCCCGCTGGGCCCACCGCTGCCACCCCCCCCTGGGCCCACGCCACCCCCGCTGGGCCCACGTCACCTTCATCTTCGCCCCCCTCGCCCCCGCCAGAAAGTGGGGGGGATGTGGGAGGAGGAGAGAGAGGGGTAAGGAGGGGAGAGAGAGATGGGGAGGGAAGAGGGAAAGGGGGATTATCATTAGTGAGATTGCAAAATTAAGGTAGGTTTTAGAGCTATTATATTTTCTCCTCCATATGAACAATTTTAAACAATATCAAACAATATCAAACAACTGAAACTTTCTTTTCCTTGATAATGATAAGGCTGAATTATGTTAAAAATATAAGAAAGGCTTACTGCTTATATTTTGTCTCAAATTTAGGCTTTTTTCCAGTAAATTAATACAGGACAAGGCTTGCCTCAGGTTACTGTGTAGTGAGATAATGAATGACTTAAAATGCGTTTAGCATTTGGCGAGAAAGGAAGCCCAGATTAATCCCAGTAAGGGATATTGGGACAAATGACCGATGTTTATGAGGAAGGAGGTGACGAGAGAGGAAACTAGATTGATCCCAGTAAGGGGCAATGACAAATGGCTGAAGCCTTTGATATGTAAAGTCCTTGTACCCATATGACAAGATGCCTTTGATGTGACGAGACCACGCAGGCGCATCCTGTAGTGATCTTTATTCTCTGTACCTCTGACCATGACTAATGTTTGTGGAATGTGCTAAGGTGACAAAAAACACTATTTAATACGATGTAATTCGGGCCGATTAGGAAAAGGGGAGATGCAGCGCGACCTGGGTGTCATGGTACACCAGTCATTGAAAGTAGGCATGCAGGTGCAGCAGGCAGTGAAGAAAGCAAATGGTCTGTTAGCTTTCATAGCAAAAGGATTTGAGTATAGTAGCAGGGATGTTCTACTTCAGTTGTATAGGGTCTTGGTGAGACCACACCTGGAGTATTGCGTACAGTTCTGGTTTCCAAATCTGAGGAAGGACATTATTGCCATAGAGGGAGTGCAGAGAAGGTTCACCATACTGATTCCATGGGATGTCAGGACTGTCTTATGAAGAAAGACTGGATAGACTCGGTTTATACTCTCTAGAATTTAGGAGATTGAGAGGGGATCTTATAGAAACTTACAAATTCTTAAGGGGTTGGACAGGCTAGATGCAGGAAGATTGCTCCCGATGTTGGGGAGGTCCAGGACAAGGGGTCACAGCTTAAGGATAAGGGGGAAATCCTTTAGGACCGAGATGAGAAGGACTTTTTTCACACAGAGAGTGGTGGGTCTCTGAAACTCTCTGCCACAGAGGGTAGTGGAGGCCAGTTCATTGGCTATATTTAAGAGTTAATGTGGCCCTTGTGGCTAAGGGATCAGAGGGTATGGAGAGAAGGCAGGTATGGGATACTGAGTTGGATGATCAGCCATGAACATATTGAATGGCGGTGCAGGCTCGAAGGGCCGAATGGCCTACTCCTGCACCTAATTTCTATGTTTCTATGTTCTTCGGAGAAGTGGGCTAATGGCAGTGAAGTGACTGTATTCCTCACTTGACTAGAGTTCTTGCTCCCTTCCATCGGCCGATAATAAGTAAAGTTTTGAACTGGTCTACCAAACAATTTGTGTGTTGTCTGTTTATTAAGAAGCGAACCTGTTTAGTTGTTATTTAAGTAACATTTTTTTCAATAACAATACTGAAAAATATGAATTCCATGGTTTCTGACATAAATATACATTTTAATGGGATCATGACATGCAGACTAGATTAAGTGGGACCCGTTGGGTCCCATGTTCACACGGAGGGCTGGTCCCCGACGCAATATTCCACCTCTCCACCAATTCCAATATTGGTGGCCAGTGGGGGGGCTTTCTGGAGCGCTGGTATGGGTTCTTGGGGTGGCAGCTCAGTCCCTCAAGCCTGATGTGCTGGCAGCACACTCACGGCTGGTGGGCTGGCAGTTGACGCATGGCTATTCCTTGAAATTCCATTTCAAGCAGGGTGCAAGGCCACCAAATTCAAATCAATTTTCCTACCATTTCAAGCAGGGTGCAAGGCCACCAAATTCAAGTGCAGTTTCCTACCACTTCAAGCAGGGTGCAAGGCCACCAAATTCAAGTGCAGCTTCATACCACTTCAAGCTGGATCCAAGGCCACCAAATTCAAGTGCAGTTTCATACCACTTCAAGCAGGGTGCAAGGCCACCAAATTCAAATGCAGCTTCATACCATTTCATGCAGGGTGCAACGCCACCACATTCAAATGCAGTTTCATACCATTTCATGCAGGGTGCAAGGCCACCACATTCAAATGCAGTTTCATACCATTTCAAGCAGGGTGAAACCACCATAAAACCACACAAAACACCAAACTCACAGTTCAGTAGACATTCAGTGTGTTCAGTTTATTCACAGCTCAGACAGAGTCGTGACCTCTCCCTCCCCCATCATGCAGAGACTGAGCCACACCCACACTTCCGGGTTTTATAACCCCTCCCACCGGAAAAGGTGTGGCCTTCATGACAGGAGAGAGATTCTCAACATTTTTTAAACACTAATAACACTTTTATTTTTCATTGATGGGAAGAATCCTCTGCACCTGCTGTGCGGAGGGGGGACTGATTAAGAAGGCCAACAATCACAGCCTTAAGTGGGAGCGTTTTATCTAAAATCAATATACAGTGCAAACAGGAAGTTACCCAAAGCACCCAAGCCACCATTTGCAGTAGTGCCTTTTCACTTCAAGCCAAAGCACCCAAGCCACCATTTGCAGTAGTGCCTTTTCACTTCAAGCCAAAGCACCCAAGCCACCATTTGCAGTAGTGTCTTTTCACTTCAACCCAAACCCACCAAACAAACATTTGCATGCAGTGCCTTTTTACTTCAAACCAACCATATTTTCATTTTCAAACCACATTAAGGGCACTCCCAGTTGAGTAGACATGTGTCCAGTGCTATTCAGAGAGACGTGACCCTCTGGTTCCTCCATCTTGCAGAGACTGAGTGAGGTACACCACTTCCTGGTTTTATAGTCCCTCCCTCAAGCAGGGGCAGCAGAGAGAATGGTGAATTTGTTAAAAACATTAATATCTCTCTGATTTTTCAACGAAGGGAAAAAATCTTCTGGTCCATGAAGGCGGAGGGGGGCTCTGTGTGAGCTGGCCAAAAATGACGGCCGTAGGTGGCGCCGTTCTATCGGAAATCACAGCACAGTGAGCCAAAAGCGGTCAAAATCAGACTTTTAATAATATAGATAGATGTAACATTTCCATTTTGAGATGGGGGGTAGGCAGTGGGGGCAAATATGCATCAAGCTGATAGCCTAATCGTTAAAGAGTTAAAAGATAGCCTAATCGATAAAGAGCTGAGAAGAGGAATCAGAGCTGTCAAGGAAAGGTACTCTGAGAAGTTGAGGAGCAAGTTTTCAGCTCGTCACTCTTCTTCGGTTTGGAAGGGCATGCAAGAAATCACCAGCTATAAGAGGAAAGCGCCCCGCTCTTTGGACAATCGTCAGCTGACGAACAACCAGAATCATTTTACTGCAGGTTTGAAAATCAGAAACGTAACCCTGGTACCCCCTCCCCAACAAACACAGCCAGACACCAGTCTGCAAAGAATGGACTGTGCACCATCTCCTTCCCATTCACCGCTTCACAGCTACCTAAGGCAAGACTCCAGTATGAAAAGAGTGCACCATTCCCACTCCAACCAATACTTCACACCCAATTACTCATTTTTAACCAGTCCCTGCAAAGATATACTGTCCCTGCCTGCTTCAAAGTCTCCACTATTGTACTTGTACCCAAAAAGGCAAGGATTACTGGTCTTAATGACTACAGGCCTGTCATACTGACCTCTGTAGTCATGAAAACCGTTGAAAGGCTTGTGCTGGCCAAGCTGAAAAATACCACAATCCCTCTGCTGGACCCTCTGCATTTTGCACATTGGGCCAATAGATCTGTGGATGATGCAATCAACCAGGGCCTGCACTTCATCCTCCAGCACCTAGACCGCCAGGGGACCTATGCGAGGATTTTGTTTGTTGATTTTAGCTCTGAATTCAACACCATTGTGCCAGATCTAGTACGCTCCTAACTTTCTGAGTTGACTGTGCCTGCACCCCTCTGTTGGTGGATCACCAGCTTTCTGACAGACAGGAAGCAGCATGTGAGATGGGAAAGCATATCTCGGACCCGCATACGCTCAGTATAGGAGCACCGCAAGATGCGTACTCTCCCCTCTCCTCTACTCTCGCCACACCAATGACTGCACCTCCACAGACACCTCTGTCACTGCTTCTCAAGTTTGCGGACGACACAACCCTGATTGGATTGATCCAGGATGGGGATCTCTGTACTCTTTTCAGTTTGACATCTTTCCTATAACATGGTGCCCAGAACTGAACACAATATTCTAAATGCGGTCTCAACAACTGCAGCATCACCTCCCAACTTCTATACTCAATACTCTGACTGATGAAGGCCAAAGTGCCAAAATACGTTTTGACCACCTGATATACCTGCGACACGACCTTCAAGGAACCATGCAACCATCAACCATTCCTCTGCCCACCTGGCTAATTGATCCAGAACCTGCTGCGATTTTTCACAACCATCTTCACTATATGCAAAACCACTCACTTCTGTATCATCAACAAACTTGTTAATCTTGCCCTGTTCTGTGACGATTCACAGAGTGCTGGTGTAACTCAGTGAGTCAGGCTGAGTATAGAGGTTGGGAGGTCAGGTTGCAGTTGCATAAGAAGTTGGTGAGGCCGCATTCAGAGTATTGTATTCAGTTCTGGGCACCATGTTATAGGAAAGATGTCATCAAACTGGAAATGGTACAGTGAAGATTTACAAGGATGTTGCCAGGACTAGAGGGCCAGAGCTATAGGGAGAGGTTGAGTAGGCTGGGACTCATTTCATGGAGCACAGGAGGATGAAGATGATCTAAGAGGTGTATAAAATCATGATTTGAATAGATATGATTGAGTCTTTTGCCCTGAGTAGGTGAATCGAGGAGCAGAGGACATAAGTGAAAAACTATCGCAACATTTAAGAAACAGTTAGACAGGAACATGGATAGGATGGGTTCGGAGGGATATGAATCAAACGTGGGTAGGTGGACTAGTGCAAATGGGACATGCTGGGCAGAAGGGCCTGTTTCCACACTATCACTCTATGACTCTATCTTTCCCTCCCAAACCCATTCTCCTGCCTGCTCCCCATTACCTCTGACACCCGTATCAATCTCCGCCTGAAAAATATCCATTGACTTGACCTCCACAGCTGTCTGTGGCAATGAATTCCACAGTTCACCACCCTCTGACTTAAGAAATTCCTGCTCATCTCCTTCCTAAAGGAATGTCTTTTAATTTCGAGGCTGTGGCCACTGGTCCTAGACTCTCCCACTAGTGGAAACATCCTCTCCACATCCACTCCATCCAGGTTTTTACCAGGCTGGGACAGACGGCAACAGCTTCACACCATGTCCCAAAGCTTGTGTCCTGTCCTGCATCACCCAAGGCTGCAGAGACGTTATAGGAGAGGGCAAGCACCGTAGTAATAGCTCACGTTGGTTTGGGTAACATTCAGGAATGTCTATGCATGTCACATCATGAATATTACTGAAGTACGGTCTTGACCCAAAATATAATAGAAATATAGAAACATAGAAATTAGGTGCAGGAGCAGGCCATTCGGCCCTTCGAGTCCTGCACCGCCATTCAATGTCCTGTACCTGCCTTCTCTCCATACCCCCTGATCCCTTTAGCCACAAGGGCCACATCTAACTCCCTCTCAAATATGGCCAACGAACTGGCCTCAACTACCTTCTGTGGCAGAGAATTCCACAGATTCACCACTCTCTGTGTGAAAAACGATTTTCTCATCTCGGTCCTAAAAGACTTCCCCCTTATCCTTAAACTGTGACCCCTTGTCCTGGACTTCCCCAACATCGGGAACAATCTTCCTGCATCTAGCCTGTCCAACCCTTTAAGAATTTTGTAAGTAAATACTATACCTTTTCTCCAGAGATGCTGCCTGACTCACTGAGTTACTCCAGCACTCTGTGACATACAGGGCCGGCCTTAAGCTGATTGGACCGATTGCTCCCTTTTGGGCCCAACGAGTAAGGGCCCAAAAGGGAGTAATCTACTCTCGGATCGGGTAGATCTACGTGTTTAAGAAGGAACTGCAGATGCTGGAAAATCGAAGGTAGACAAAAGTGCTGGAGAAACTCAGCGGGTGCAGCAGCATCTATGGAGCGAAGGAAATAGGCAACGTTTTGGGCCGAAAACCCTTCTTCAGTCTTGTAGATCTACCCCGGGTGGAGGGGGGAGAGAGGGTCGGAGAGAGAGTAGAGGGGTGGAGGGGGAAGAAAGGGGTAGATTGGGAGGGGGGTGTGACGGGGAATGGAGAAGAGGGAGAGGGGGAGGTGGGTCGTTCGCTCAATGCATGCTCCCGCCCCTCCCGCACACAGCCCCGGCTCCATCCCTCTCTCTCCCTGGGGAGATGTGGTGAACAATACACGGAGGGCCAGGGGTTGGAGCAACGTTTACAAATCTCGGAGTCAGCTCACACGTGTTCGCCCTGACCCCAGCATCCAGCTCCCCGCCGCAGGCCTTCTCCCTCCCTTCTCTCCTTCCCTTCTTCTCTCCTCCCTTCCTCTTTCCTCTCTCTTTTCCCTTCTCTCATTCGCTCCATCCCTTCTTTCTCTCCTTCCCTCCCTCCTTTCTCCACTTCCTCCCTCCCTTCTCTCCCTCCCTCCCTCCCTTCTCTCCCTCCCTCCCTCCCTCCCTCCCTCCCTCGCTTCTCTCCCTCCCTCCCTCCCTTCTCTCCCTCTCTTCCTCCCTTCTCTCCTTCCCTCCCACACACATAACGCACAGACAACTAACGCACACACACCACGCACTGACAACTAACAGACACAACTAAGTTATGATGGGGTAGAAGCCCAAAAGGTAGGAAGGGGCTGAAGCCCAAAATTTAATGCCTGGACTGGTATCTCACCAATGGTTATTGGGTTTCCAGGATCTATTTAATTAAATTACTTTTTTCTTTCATTTCACAGTCACTAAAACAAGTGGTATAGTAACTATGTACTTTTCAGAGGTGATATACGCATTTTGTTTGTTACTTGTAGGCTTTCATGTATGCAATTGTATATTGAAATGTAGCTTAGATCTGTTTGGTCCATTAAGTCACATGCACTTTTTAAGCGCACATTTTGATTACTTTCCATTCTACCATAGAGATATAAAGTATAAAATAGACTTTAATTATATTTCTATGAATCCACAGACCTTGGCTGGGAACATGGGGCTCACCAAAATTGTTCCCAATTGGGCCCCACACCTCCTGAGGCCGGCCCTGGTGACATGTCATCTATCCATGTTTTCCAGAGATGCAGCCTGACCCGCTGAGTTACTCCAGCACTCTGTGAAACGTCGCCTATTCATATTCTCTGCAGATGCTGCCTGACCCACTGAGTTACTCCAGCACTTTGTGTCTATTTTCCCTTCACCCATCTGCCCAAGCCCACTCTCCCCCCTCCTTTCCTATGTTCCTTTCCACCCATAAACCTCTCTGCCTTTACATTTCACTCCTCTTTCAAATCTGCTCTACTTATCAACATGCATTTTTATTCTTCACTTTTTAATCATAGAATGATGCAGTGTGGAAACAGGGCCTTTCATCCCAACTTGCCCACACCGACCAACATGTCCCATCTAAACTAGTCCCACTCATAGGCGTTTGGCCTATATCCATCTAAACCTGTCCTATCCATGTACGTGACCAAATGTCTCTTAAACATTAGGATAGTCCCAGCCTTAACTACCTCCTCTGGCAGCTTGTTCCATACACCCAGCACCATTTGTGTGAAAAAGTTACCTCAGATTCCTGTTAATTTCTGAAAATATTGGTCATAAGTTTTGGTGCAAAAATGCTCCAAAATAAGGCTCAGAATGCATCAGAGAGCATCTAAAACCCCAGAGCTTCCAGGGTCCTTAAGCGGGCCCTGGGCCCAGGCATCGAGGGACTTTCACGCTTCGCGCTCGTGATGTGTGCACAGCGCGCACATTATTTCACATTAAATTTTTTGTAATCCTGTCATGCCACCCCCCTTTGGAAAGCTTCATACGGGCCTGCACTGAGTTACTCCAGCACTCTGTGAAACATCACCCATCCATGTTCTCCAGAGATGTGGCCTGACCCGTTGAGTTACTCCAGCACTCTGTGAAACGTCACCTATCCATGTTCTCCACAGATGCTGCCTGACCCGCTGAGTTACTCCAGCACTCTGTGAAACGTCACCTATCCGTGTTCTCCAGAGATGTTGGCTGACCTGCTGAGTTACTCCAGCACATCTCCAGAGATGTGCCTTTTCATCTCTTTTGTCTTACACATCACTCCCACCAGCTGTGCGTTGAAGGCCGAGGGGGGGAGGCATCAAGCGAGGTAAGTAGCGCGCTGTACCTGGCACTCGTACATCTTCTTCCTTCCTTTCTTTGCACCCGCACCAGTACTGCAGGCTACAAGGTGGCACTTCAGAGTGCTGTTCCTGGCAAAGCGTTCATGGCAGTTCGGGCACTCAAAGGGTTTCTCACCTGTAGAGGCAGAGAAGACTCTTCCGATTACGTCTGTCAGTTGCATATTCCCATCGATTGCCTCCCACACAGGTTATATTAATTATAAAACAGTACGAACAGAAATAACTGCAGGGAATAACAGCAGGAAATAACAGCAGTAGTGCAGCGGGTAGAGCTGCTGCCTTACAGCGCCAGAGACCCAGGTTCGATCGTGATTACGGGTGCCATCTGTACGGAGTTGGTATGTTCCCCCTGTGACCGCGTGGGTTTTCTCCGGGTGCTCTGGTTTCCTCCCACTCCCAAAACATACTGGTTTGTAGGTTCATTTGCTTCATTAAAATTGTAAATTGTCGATCGTGGTGCAGGACTGTGCTAGTGTATAGGGATCGCTGGCCGGCGTGGACTTGGTGGGCCGCAAGGCCTGTTTTCACATGTATCTCTAAAGTACTGATTGTGGATGATCAGCCATGATCACAATTGAATGGTGGTGCCGGCTCGAAGGGCCAAATGACCTTCTGCTGCACCTATTGTCTATTCTCTAAAGCGAATAATATCCCAAAATATTCATCATCCTCCTAATACCAACACTTTGAAACAAGAACCAGAGGACATAAGGTTAATGTGAGAGGGGAAAGATTTAATATGACCCTGAAGGGCAATTCTTTCACACAGGGGTTGGTGGGTGTATGGAACAAGTTGCAGAAGAGGTAGTTGCGGCAGGTACTATAACAACATTTAAAAGATATTTGGATAAAATATATTAGGTACATGGATAGGAAAGGTTTAGAGGGCTATGGGCCCAACGCAGACAGGTAGGATTAGCGTAGATGGGGGCAATTAGGGTGATATGGGCAAGTTGGGCTGAAGGGCCTGTTTCCATGTGTTATCTTTAAACTAAACTAAACTCTTCTACATAGCTTCAGATTCTGGAAATCTGGAACAAAGACAGAATATGCTTGAAAAAAATTCAACAGGTCAGGCAGCATCTGTGGAAAGAGAACCTTTCCTTTAACTGCGCCCTTCCTCAGAAACTAGTTCTGAGATTTTCCAGCCTTTTCTAGTTTTGTTTCTATTTCAGGTGAATGTGCTACTGCGCGTGGTTCCAATACACATATTGGGTGTAATATTAGCGATGACCGGGATCACTACGTATTCAGCTGGCCAAATTAGTTATAATGCAATTTTAAGAACTAGAGACCATTTAAACACTACTTTGGAAATTATAAAGCAAAAAAAAGCTGGCTTGGGGGAAAAAAAGTTTAGGGGGAAAGAACTATTTCCATGTAATCTCCCCGTGGTAATCAGACATCATTGCCCCTTAAGAACACAGTCTGTCAGTTTCACCATGGGAGGACATAGGAATTGACAAGCAATCGCTTCCAATGACACTTGTGCAATGATACCCTATTAAACAATGTAATACTTTAGTATTGTTAGTTCGTAGTAATAAAAATAACCTTACTGTTATTGAAAATATTTATTATCTAAAATCTTGCAGGAAAAACAATGTTGTTATTAACATTTGAAGCTGTCATTGACATGGAACAAGAGGAAGAGGACTGGACTTTGCTGCCTTCCCTCACAGTAGAAAACATTGTGGGGGGATGTTTTGATGTTTAATGTTAAATTCTTCTTTAATGTTGTGTTTTATTTTTATTAGTGTGCTGCAAATGGCAACTCAAATTTCACTACACTAATTGGTGCATGTGACAATAAATGTCCTTTGTTATCCGTGCAACATGATTTTCGATAATGGAATGTTTCTTACAAACACAACTATGGCATTGGAACATAACTACCTGTATGAGGTTTTGACCAGCTGATGATGGGTTCAGTGTCTGCAGGAGCAATTCCAAACAGTGCTAATGTTCAGTTTAGTTTATTGGCACATGTACTGTACCAAGGTGCATTGAAAAGCATTTTTGTGGCGTGCTATCCAGTCAGCGAAAAGACTACATGAATTAAGCCAGCCACAGTGTACAGATACAAAATAATGGGAACATCGTTTAGTGCAAGATAACGTCCAGTAGAGTCCGATTAAAGATAGTCCAAAGGTCTCCAATGAGATAGATGGGAGGTCAGGACTGCTCTCTAGTTGGCGATAGGATGGTTCAGTTGCCTGATAACGGCTGGTTTTGTTGCTAAATGCATTTTATGACTTTGCATTATGGAAGGAGTGTGATTGGATCTGTGTTCTCAGAAGGTACTGCACGTGTTGTGTATTTTGAAATGATCTTTCTCAGAACATCAGAGAATATCGAACTAAAAGGTGATTGAAAGTCCAGAAATCACTCCACTCTTCCTTAATTTCTACTAAAAAAATGGTGAATTGAACAGTTTTTGCGTTGGTGGTAACTGTTGCGAAACATTAGCTTGGATGCTGTAGAATCTCTATGGGTAGAACTGCGAAATAGCAAGGACAGAAAATGCTTGTTGGAGTTGTATGCAGACCACTAAATGGCAGTCGGGAGGTTGGTGATAGCATCAAGAAGGAAATTAGGGATGTGGTGTAGCAAAGGTACAGCAGTTACCATGGATGACTTTAATCTGCATATAGATTGGGCTAAGCAAATTAGTAACAACACTGAGGAGGTGGATTTCCTGGAGTGTATACAGGATGGCTTTCTAAGCCAATGTGTAGAGGAACCAACTGGACGGCAGGCCATCCTGGGGTATTGTGTAATGAGGAAGGATTAGTTAGCGATCTTGTTCTGCAAAGCCCCTTGGGCAACAGCGACCACAATTCTGCATTAAGATGGAGAGTAATACAGTTTAATCATAGACGAGGGTCCTGAACATAAAGAAAGGTAACTATGAGATGGGAATTGGTTACCCAGGTCGAAATTCCCATAGAAACCAGTAGAAACCAGTAGAGACCTTCTACTGGTTTATACTGGTTTCAGGATCCTAGTGGTTTCTATGGGAATTTCCAGTGGTTTCAATATATGATTCCATTAGAAACCAGTAGATTCAACTGGAACGAAGACCAGAAGAAGCCAATAGAAACCAGTAGATTCTATTGGTTTTAAGAGGGGTATAAAATTCCAAAGTCAAACCAGTAGAAACCATTAGAAACCAGTACAGTGTCATGGTTTCAAGTAGGGAGTCAAACCTGTTAGAAAACAGTAGAAACCTGTAGAGTCTACTGTTTTGAAATGGTGTGTTACATACGAAGTTAAACCAGTAGAAAAACCAGTGAAGACCACTACAATTTTGCATGTAAAAATAACAAGTCAAACCACTTGAGACCAATATAAACCAGTAGAGTCTACTGGTTTAAGAGTAGGGTGGCAATAATGTTAAGTCAAACCAGTAGAGTCCAGTAGAGTCTACTGGTTTAAGAGTAGGGTGGCAATAATGTTAAGTCAAACCAGTAGAGTCCAGTAGAGTCTACTGGTTCAAAGAGATTGGAAAAAACATGAAGTCAGACCAGTAGAAACCACTAGAAGCAATTAGAGTCTACTGGTTTGAATTGGGTGGAAAATGCCATGTCAAAAACAGCAGAGACCATTAGAAACCAGAAGTCTACTGGTATAAGAGATTTATAGGGTGGAAAAAAATATGAAGTCAAACCAGTAGAATCCAGTAGAGTCTACTGGTTCAAAGAGATTGTAAATAATGCAGTACAACATTAAATATGCAATTCAAACAACAAAAATATAAACACACTTGAAAAAATTATTACATGATTTTAAGAAATCTTAATTTTTTTTCGATGCATCAATATTATAACAAACCACGGAGTTACGGCAATTGGTTGCAATACTACGTCATACAATTCGGCCCTTGAGTTCAAGCGAGACAACAAAGAGCGCGGGTCAATTTGATTTTCAAGGTATACGACATGCGTGCGTGGCGTGCGACGTGAAACATACATCCGGCCAGCGTACGTACGTGCAAACCGTGGGAACGAACACAACGATATTTCTGAATTATCCTGTACCGTTGAGTGTTAAAATCGATGAGCTCCGCATATTTCTACACAATAGTCTAGCTAGCGTTTACTTTCATTCTTTATGAATAGCCCATAACGTTATTATAAGTATCGTTCACGCGTCTCTCGAAGTGTCAGCATCATTATTCAAGCCATCACTACCAGTTGATGTTCATGTCGCAACTTCGAGCAATGGCACAGCCAAAATTCTCGTACGCTTACGTGCGTTTCAGAGACGACAATGTCCATTAAGCCATTGTTCGAACCAGTGATATTGTGAAGTTCGATGAAGCCAGTGGGTATTGTGTACTATCAAAGCAAACATGTGGATTTTAATGTCTGAATGATTGATTGTATTTGTTGACGTAGAAAATAGTAATAGAAACCAAGCAGTGGTCTGTAGAACTATTATGACTTATGGTTGTATGGCTGAAGGTTTGCAGTTTCTTGTGTCTCTATCTTCTGCTATAACTTCATCTACAAGTTTGCAGATGACACCACCGTAGCGGGCCAGATCTCAAACAATGATGAGATGGAGTACATGAAGATAGAGAGTAACATGGTGTCAAGCCAACAACCTCTCCCTCAATGTCAGCAAGGCAAAGTTATTGAAAAAAACCACACAGAGTGCAGGAGTAACTCAGGTCAGGCAGCATCGCTGAAGAAGATGGATAGGTGATGTTTCATGTCGGGACCATAATTCAGACCGAAGGAAACGAGGTGGGGTATACGCTTGCGTCAACTTCCTAGGCATAAATATCACAATCAATTTGTCCTGGTCTACCCACTCTGATGCTACTGCCAATACTACATTCTGCACTCTGGTATTTTTCTTCTTGCACTACCTGTCATACTTATATACTGCTCGATTGTACTCATGCATTATATGATTTGACCAGATAGCATGCAAACAAGTATTTTCATTGTATATCGGAATGTTAATCCTGGCCAAATTGAGGGGGCCAGGACCCTAAAATTGAGTAAAGGCTTCTGGGCTGCTAGACCATTTGTTCAATTTTAAAAGTGCCTTCTGTGGAAATAGGACAAGCTGCAGAATGGTGCCAGTTTGTCTAGAGCCTAGTTCAGAGCTGCTGGAAAAAATTGAACATCTGCAGGAATGACAATTATGTGCAAAATGCATAGAATGGATTGGATGAATGCAAACCAGATATACACAATGTTGCAAAACTTTACTTTGCTGGGATTGGATTAAGTATTGAGCCTTGTCTGGTTTTCTTGCATATCAGGGCACATGTTGCGATGTTCGTTTTCTTTGAGAAACACTGTTTGAATACAATGCATTAGCCACTGTATGATTGGGTTAGGGAAATGTCTGTCATGTACGGGATTAATTGATATCTGCAATTGGATTGTAAAGCGACCACCCCCCATGTGGTTCGGCCCCTCGAGGTTCGGGGACCTATAATAGTCGATCTTCTGGGAGAGCACTTAGGACTGCGTGACCTTCTGGAGTGTTTCTGTTTGAGCAAGGCAGGAGGGCTTGAGCAGGCAGATACGAGGTCGAACCTGCGGTGGTTAGGTACTGTAGTGGGAACTGTAATTGTGTTTTGTCAAAATAAAGATTTGTTGCACAAGTGCTTGACTCAGTAGTTTTTGATGGTTTAATAACCATTATAGCCGCGGAAAACTGTTTATACTAATGGAACTAGAAACTTCATTGTTGTCAAGTCATTTATTTATAACATTCGAAGATCCATTCCACAACTGGGGCAAAATATACTAGGCTATGTTAGACTTCAGTCTCAGAGGGAGCAGACCGAGAATAAAAAATGGCGGGAAATGGCAGTTTTGTTGGTCTACTTCTCGTACTAATACTACAATCTAAATGGTATTAGAAATGTATTAGAAATTAGAAATGTTAGCTACAATGTAACATTGATTGTGAGACACTGAGGAAATGTGTAATATTTCATGCATACTCTCATCATAAAAATGTGAAAAAAAAAGGTGGCTTCAAAACTTTTTGCTCGCCCGAATCGGGCAGACACTTTTTTTAGTCATTGTTCCAAAACACTTGCCTGACTTTGATTTTCACTTACCCTGAGCCAATCAGGCAAGTGCTTATGTAGCACCTTGTATGCAGCTTTTTCTGTCATGATAATATGTACTGTTTTAAAATATTTCGATTCTTCTAGACTAACTTACGTATAGAGATCTAGACCTGTATGCCCCTTCAATTCTGTTATTATCTCTTTCATCGATGATTACAGCAGCTGCCTCCATTTTGATGAACGTTTATATAATGTATACGAGTAGAACAATCATGTAATCTGTAGCACAAAGAAATGAGACATGGAAATTGTTTGGAAATTCAAACTTATTTTCCCACTATGTCAAACAGGGGATGTTGTCAATAGTCAGGGAAAGTAGTTGAGTGCACTAAGCACCAAAAGCAGTCACCTAAAATGTAAATAGAGTGTATGCATGAGCATTTGATAATTCAAATGTCTACTGTATTCATGGCGTCATGATGTTCTTTGTTTTTAATGTTACCAGTATCTTCTTTTTCATGTCTTTCAGAGTATTATACATGTTTCTTGCCACATGATCCTTCTCATTCTAAACCAAATAATGGCAATTGTTTTAACACTACCTCATAGAATTCAATTTATTTCCCCATGATGTCGAGAAAAAGCTGTTTACTTGGTATGTTTGTCGATAGGGAAAGTAGTTGAGTGCGCTATAAAACCAGTCACCTAAAATGTAGATAGAGTATTCATGACCATTTGATAATTCAAAATGTGGACTGTGGCATCATGGTGTTCTTTGTTTTTACTGTTACCAGTAGCTTTTTCTTATGTCTTTCTATGTATTATACATGTATATTTCTTGCCATGTGATCTCTCTCATTGTAAACCAAAGAATTATTTGATTGTTTTAATGCTACCTCACAGATTATCACTTGCCAAACAACACAAAGAGTGTATATTTTTTGAACAACTCTTTCTATTGCTGTCATAAGTCAATATCATATTGTTATGTCATGAAATTCCTGTTTTCCTTTCATTTGAAGTCACTGAAATTTCATTGAGTGTCTTACAAGAGCAATCACCTAAAATGTCAAGTAACTAAAGAGCAAGTGAGAATGAGAATCCATTGTAGTACTATAAATGCATGTGTTCGCTACAGGTATTTACTACGTCATAGAACGTAGAAAAATTATTTGCTATGGATGTAAAGTAAGAATTTTGAACTGGCAAAGATGCACCCCGTTAAAAGTGCATACATATTGGTGTGCTCACTAAAGTAATATTCTTCGTGGTGCCAAGCAACGGAGTTGATTTATGATCCACCTACTGTATCTGTATTAAAGGTTCATCATCTGAAGTCACAGATATTGAACATGTAAAAATAAAAATATTTTTTGTGTGTATGCAATTTATATAGCATGAGTTTGTGTGATTGTTTGTGGAATGTGTTGTTGTACGTAAGCCTCCATTGGTTTTTAGCATTCAGATATGTTTATGTCTCATTCGACCTGCTGGACTTCTGGTGGCCATCATTCCAAATCTACTTTTCCTACCAATGTCCTGCCGATGTGCATTCTAACAGTCCAGTGAAGCATCCAAATACTCTGAAACTGCTCTTTACTGGAACTCTTCTACTGGATCCAGTAGGGATTCCTCCTGGTTTCTACTGGTTTGTACTGGTTCCAGTGTGATTAGCTACACTGGTCTTCTCTGGTTGTTGTAAAAATTCCCTACTGGTTTCTACTGGTTCATATGGGAACTTAAATTGGTCTTTACTGGTTTCAGTAGGAATTCCAACTGGTTTCTACTGGTTCCCATGGGAATTTTAATTGGTCTTTACTGGTTCCAGTAGGAATTCCAACTGGTTTCTACTGGTTCCAATGGGAATTTTAATTGGTCTTTACTGGTTCCAGTAGGAAATCCAACTGGTTTCTACTGGTTTCAATGGCAGTTTGAATTAGTCTTTACTGGTTCCAGTAGGAAATCCAACTGGTTTCTACTGGTTCCAGTAGGAATTCCATCTGGTTTCTACTGGTTCCATGAATAATTTGTACTGGTTTTCTACTGGTTCCATGAAGATTTGTACTGGTTTTACTGGTTCCAGTAGGAATTCCATCTGGTTTCTACTGGTTCCATGAATAATTTGTACTGGTTTCTACTGGTTCCATGAAGATTTGTACTGGTTTCTACTGGTTCCAAGAAGAATTTGTACTGGTCTGCTACATGGCTCCAGTAGGAAATCCCTATTGGTTTCTACTGGAATTATTTCACTTTCCATATTAAAACCAGTAGAGAATTGGACAGTAGAAACCAGTAAGACTCTACTGGTTTTTTAGCACTACTGGTTTCTATTGGGAATTTCGACCTGGGTAGGATAGACTGGCAAATGATACTTAAAGGATTGACAGTGGAGATGCAATGGCAAAGATTTAAAGATCGCGTGGATGAATTACAACAATTGTTCATCCCTGTCTGGCCTAAAAATAAAACGGGAAAGACGGCTCAACTGTGGCTAACGAGGGAAATTAGGGACAGTGTTAAATCCAGGAGGCATATAAATTGGCCAGTGGAAGCAGCAAACCAGAGGACTGGGAGTTAACAGAGGAAGACAAAGGGGTTAATTAAGAGGGGGAAAATAGAGCATGAAGGAAAGCTTGCGAGGAACATAAAAACTGACTGTAAATGCTTCTTTAGATATGCGAAGATGAAAAGATGTGAAGACAAATGTAGGTCCCTTGCAGTCAGAAACATGTGAATTTATAATGGGGAACAAGGAAATGGCGGACCAGTTAAGTACTTTGGTTCTGTCTTCACTAAGGAAGACACAAACAATCTCCCAGAAATACTAGGGGACAGAGGATCTAGTGGGAGGGAGGAACTGAAGGGAATCCACATTAGTCAGGAAATTGTGTCAGGTAAACTGTTGGGACTGAAGGCAGATAAACTCCCAGGGCCTGATGGTCTGCATCCCAGAGTACACAAGGAGGTGGCCCTTGAAATCGCGGATGCATTGGTGATCATTTTCCAATGTTCTCTAGACTCTAGGTCAGTTCCTCTGGACTGGAGGGTAGCCAATGTAACTCCACTTTTTAAGAAAGTGACAGGATCGGTCAAAGTCAGTATGGATTTATGAAGGGGAATCATGCTTGACTAATCTTCTGGAATTTTTTGAGGATGTAACAAGTAGAATGGATAAGGGAGAGCCAGCGGATGTGGTGATTCAGGACTTTCAAAAAGCCTTTGACAAGGTCCCACACAAGAGATTAGTGTGTAAACCTAGAGCACATGGTATTGGGGGTAGGGTATTGACATGGATAGAGAATGGGTTGGCAGACAGGAAGCAAAGGGTAGGAATTAACGGGTCCTTTTCAGAATGACAGGCAGTGACTAGTGGGGTGCCGCAAGACTCAGAGCTGGGACCAGTTATTTACAATATATATTAACGATTTAGACAAGTTAATTAAATGTGACATCTCCAAGTTTGTGGATGACACAAATCTGGGTGGCAGTGTTAGCTGCGAGGAAGATGGTATGAGGATGCAGGGTGAATTGGATAGGTTGGGTGATGCATATAATGTGGATAAATGTGAGGTTATGTACTATGGTGGCAAAAACAGGAAGGCAGATTATCTGAATGGTGCCAGATTAAGGAAAGGGGAGTTGCAACGAGACTTGGGTGTCCTTGTTCATCAGTCACTAAAAGTAAGTATGCAGCTACAGCAGGCAGTGAAGAAAGCTACTGGCATGTGGGCCTTCATTGAGAGAGGATTTGAGTTAAGAGCAAGGAGGTCCTACTGTAGTTGTACAGGACCCGGGTGAGACCGCACTTGGAGTATTGTGTGCAATTTTGGTCTCCTAATTTGAGGAAGGACATTCTTACTATTGAGGGAGTGCAGTTTAGGTTCACCAGGTTAATTCCTGGCATTGTGGGACAGACATATGACGAAAGAATGGGTCGACTGGGCTTGTATTAAGGGGTTGGCCATTTAGGACTGAGATGAAAAGCTTTTTCACCCAGAGAGTTGTGAAGTAGACTTGATGGGCCAAATGGCTTATTCCTGCTCCTGGAACTAATGAAGTCACCATTTGGGGGGATTTTCAGCTTCTTAAATTAAAACAAGACATTCTCTGGGTTGGCCGACCAAGCTTGGAGAAGAAATTAGATCACAGCTCTGAACCAAAATAAGGGGCTAACGCTTACCTGCCTCGCCGCTGTTGGACACCACATTGTTGACACGCTCTGTAACACAAATCATCAGAATAATACAGCGTGGAAACAGGCCCTTCGGCCCAACTTGCCCACACCGACCAACATGCCCCATCTACACTGGTACCACCTTTCCTATCCATGAACCTGTCCAAATGTTTTTTAAAACATTATTATAGCTGCTATCTCCTCTGGCAGCTTGTTCCACACACCCAGCACCCTCTGTGTATTAAAATTGCCCCTCAGATTCCTATTAATTCCTTCCCCTCTCAACTTAAACCTATGTCCTCTGGTTCTTGATTCCCCCAGTTGGGGTAAAATACTGCATTTACGCAACCTATTCCTCTCATGAGAATCATAATTTCATAAGTGATAGAAGCAGAATTAGGCCATTCGGCCCATTGAGTCTACATTCAATCATGGCTGATCTATCTTTCCCTCTGAACCCCATTCTCCTGCCTTCTCCCCATAACCTTTGGCACCCTCACTAATCAAGAAACTGTCGATCCCCACCTTAAAAATACCCGATGACTTGGCCTCCATCACCGTCTGTGGCAATGAGTTCCACATCATAGAATCCTCACAGGGAATCCACCCATCGAGTCGGTGCTAGCCCCTCTTCCCATTAAACTTATCCTTGCCCTCAGAGCCTTGAGAATTGACCCCACGACCCAGGTTGTTTGTTTCTGTGGCCCTTAATTACAGACTGCTCGCAGACATCTGAATGGTCCTTCCATAAATTAGGGTGCTGTCCTGATCTTCCAACCTACCTCGTTGCACTTTTTCTGGAACTGATACGCGACAATACTGAGAAACTGTATTCTGCAATCTGGTATTTTTTTCTTCCCTCTACCTTTAGTGTCTAGGTATGGCTTGATTATATTCATGTATAAATGTAAAAATGGGTGGCACAGTGGCGCAGCGGTAGAGTTGCTGCCTTGCAGCCTTACCGCTCCAGAGACCCGGGTTTGATCCTGACTACAGGTGCTGTCGGTGACTTGCACACCACCAGACTCAGAAACAGCTTCTTCCCCTCTGTTATCAGGCTTCTGAACGGTCCTTCCATAAGCTAGGGTTCTGTCCGATTCACCTCTACCCCATTGCGGACATTGGACTTTGTCTCTGGAACTGATGCGCTACAATGCTGAGAACTATATTCTGCACTCTGTATCTTTCCCTTTGCTCTACCTATTGTGCTGGAGTTTGAATTGATTGTATTTACGTGTGGTATATCCGATCTGTTTGGATAGGATGCCAAAAAACGCTTTTACCCGTACCTCCGTACACATGACAATAATAAACCTAAATGTACACCTTCAGGCGGGCCCTGACCCGAAACGTCACCCATCCATGTTTTCCAGAGATGGACACAAAATGCTGAAGTAATTCAACGGGACAGGCAGCATCTCTGGAGAAAAGCAATGGGTGACGTTTCTGGTCGAGACCCTTCTTCAGACAAAGATTCTGCCAGACCAGCTGAGTTTTCTAGTTTTAGTTTGAGATACAGTGCGGAAACGGGCCCTTCGGCCCACCGAGTCTGCGCCGACCTGCGATCACCCCTTACACTTACACTATCCAACACACACTAGAGACCAAAGCCAATTAACCTACAAACCTGTACACCTTTGGAATGTGGGAGGAAACCGGAGCACGTGTGTTAATATTGACCAAATTAGAGCTATTATAAAATGGAGGATCTTTGGATTTGCAAGGCCTGCTTGGCCTCTCTGTGAAAAAGTTGCAAGCTGTGAGCTGGCGCCAGATAGTCTGGACCCTGGATGGATATGCAGGATGAGGTGAGGTCCAGATGCACCTTTCTTTGTTAAAATGTATAAGGATTTTGCAGAGGAGCTCAGAGGTGTTGCAAATGCACGGTCAGGATTGGCCAACTAAGGGTGAGTTGTAAATACTGTTAATAATGTGGCAGGGTGTTTGTACTGCTGTTTGATGATTGGTTGAAGTGTGAACCTTGTTTGAAATGTTATACTACCTGGGAAAACTTTAGTGAACTGACTTCCTTCCAGAAGCTTCTGTAGAAACATTGTAATGGGGGGGTACTTTGTAATTGGGTTAGTGAACTGTCAATAACTGTACAACATAATCAATATTTGTGATTGGTTAAATGTGATTAAATATTTAGGTATTTATATAACTAAGACGTATACTTCTTTATTTAAATCAAATTTCCCACCTTTACTGAATAAACTAAACAAGAATATTCAATATTGGAAAACACTTCCCATCTCAATGTTTGGTAGAATTAATGCTATAAAAATTATCTTTTTGCCGCAATTATTGTACTTATTCCAGTCAATCCCGATATATATTCCAAAATCTTTTTTTTTTTAAGTCGACTCTACTGTTACAAGTTTCATCTGGGATTATAAGAATTATAGAATAAGTAAAAAACATTTATGTAAATCAAAGATTAATGGAGGTTTAGCTCTACCAAATTTTCTGTTTTATTTTTGGGCAGTCCATATTAAAAACATGAATTTCTGGCTGGAAGAAATGGATCAACAACCAGACTGGTTAAGGATGGAAAAGGAGGACTGGTTACCTTTTGAAATCGGTTTGATTATGTCTGCACCGATAAAATTGCACAAAAAAACCTATATGGAAAACACTATAATACATAGTGGTACACGAATCTGGAAACAATTAAAAAAGGCTTTAAAATTGGATAATATACCACTCCCTTTTGTAAACAATCACTTATTCAAACCTTCCATGCTGGATAAAGGTTTCACACAATGGAAAAATTATGGAATTAAAAAGATGAGACATCTTTATAAGAAAGACACTTTTCTTTTATTTCAGGAGTTACAACAGATTTATGCATTACACTCAAATATTTTTTTTCGATATCTACAACTCAGAGATTATGTTAAATCAAATACACAAGATTATACGAGCAGGGAACCAGAAATCCTTGATGAATGTTTGAATAAGCATCCTAATACAGAAAAACTAACAACTTATATCTATAATATACTTTTAGATAGCGAGGTCCCATCGATGGAATCACATAGACATACATGGGAAAATGAAGTAAGCCAACCCATAACGAAAGATATTTGGGACAAAAGTTTAGAATATATACATCAATGCTTGTTAAATGCCAGACATGCTTTAATACAATTTAAAGTATTACACAGATTACATTACTCTAAAGTAAAACTGAATAGAATCTTTCCACATGTCTCTCCTATCTGTGATAAATGTCATAATCTAGAGGCTAACTTAACACATACTTTTGCAAATTGTATAAAAATTAAAAATGTCTGGATTGATATCTTTAGAATAACTTCTGAAGTTATTAATACTAAACTGGATCCGGACTCAAAACTAATAATACTTGGAATATCAGAACAAAGTTTAAGACTTACAACAAGCCAAAGAAATTTCCTCGATTACAGTATAATAATCGGGAAGAAATTAATATTAAAATTTTGGAAAGGTCCTGCAACCCCCACAATTAAAATGTGGATTATGGAAATGTCAGAGACCCTACACCTGGAAAGAATCTGATTTGCCTTAATAGACAAACAAGAACTTTTTGTTAGAATATGGTCTTCATTCATCGATTATTTGAAAGGGTAGATTGGTTCGGCAGGGGCCTAACTGAAACTTGGACTCAGAATCAGATGAAAAGTTACATTCTATATTCCTTCATCTTATCTCCAATGATGCATTAATGGTAAATTATTCCATTCCTTATAATTTTTTTTAATTTTTATTTTTTCTCTCTCTCTTTTTTATTACTCTTAATCTATAAAAAAACAAAAAACTATTAGAGGCAGAATGATTCAATTGATAACATTAATAATGTATGATTGATGTACACAAAATGTTTCTACCATAATATGCGTTTGCCAATTTATTGTTTACCTCTAATAAAAATATATTTTTAAAAATATATATATATTTGTGATTGGTTTGTAGGGGGGCCACAGGGTCCGATGACCTATAAAAGAGTGGACCCCACGAGGATTGGAGTTGATCTTCTGGAGGGGCGCTTTGGACTGCGTAAAGGTGTCTGCTTGCACGAGGCTGAAGGGCTTAAACGAGCAGAGACAAGGAACGGACCCGCGGTGGTTAGTTATTAGGGAGTTTGTTATTGGTGGAAAGAATAAAGAATACTGATCTGGCGTTTCACTCAGTGTTTTACTGAACGAGATTAAAGGGGGTAAGCTTTAGGAGTATAATTACACACGCGGAGAAAACCCACGCGGTCACGGAGAACGCACAAACTCAGTAGACAATGGACAATAGACAATAGGTGCAGGAGTAGGCCATTCTGTCCTTCGAGCCAGCACCGCCATTCAATGTGATCATGGCTGATCATCCCCAATCAGTACCCCATTCCTGCCTTTTCCCCATATCCCCTGACTCCGCTATCTTTAAGAGCCTTATCTAGCTCTCTCTTTGAAAGCACAGGCAGCATCTATAAGCAGGATCGAACCCGGGTCTCTGGCGCTGTAAGGCAGCGATTCCGATGCTGCGCCACCGTGCCGCCCCAGTTATTCCAGCACTTTGTGTCTTTTATTTTGCAAACCAGCATCTGCATTTCCTCATGTGCAGTCCCGTACTGTCTCCACCCTCCAGTTGCTACCCGTAGCTCTCCTGTAGAAGGTTAGAAGGTGCTCGCTCAGTACCTGAATAATAATAATAATAATAATAATAATAATAATAATAATAATAATATATTTTATTGTCATTGCATATAAGTGCAACGAGATTTGGCTACGCAGCTTCCATTTGATGTCATAACTTAAACAACTAATACAATTTAGATTTAGATACCCTGAGAACAAGGTTTGTAAAAAGAACATTAAAACAGTAAAACAGTCAAAACAGACTAAAGTGCAGATGTGCCTAGCTGGTGGAGTTTGGTGGTGAGCTTGGTGGGGTTGACCGTATTGAAGGCAGAGCTCTAGTCTATGAAGAGCATCCACACGTACGTGCCCTGTCTTTCCAGGTGAGTCAGGACAGTGTGAAGAGCCAGAGAGATGGCATCCTCTGTGGATCTATTTGCCCTGTATGCAAATTGATGAGAGTCCAGTGAGGCAGGGTTGCTGGATTTGATGTGGGAGAGGACAAAGCACTTCATTGGTATTGGAGTGTTAAAGGAGGAACTGCAGATGCTGGAGAATCGAGGGTTACACAAAAAGCTGGAGAAACTCAGCGGGTGCAGCAGCATCTAAGGAGCGAAGGAGATAGGCGATGTTTCGGGTCGAGACCCTTCTTCAGACTGGTCAGGGATCAGGGAAACGAGCGATATAGACGATGATGTGGAGAGATAAAGAACAATGAATGAAAGATGTGCAAAAAAGTATCGATGATAAAGGGAACAAAGCCATTGTAAGCTGTTTGTGGTGTGAAAATGAGAAGCTAGTGCGACTCGTGTGGGGGAGGGAGATAGAGATAGAGGGAATGTCAGGGCTCGGGGACTGAGGGAGAGGTGGGAAGGGGAGGAGACAGCAAGGGTTAACAGAATTGAGAAAATTCAATGTTCAAGCCCAAAGGATGCAGACTCCCCAAGCGGAATATGAGGTGCTGTTCCTCCAACTTGCGGTGTTGCTCACTCTGGCCGTGGAGGACGCCCAGGACCGAGAGGTCGGATACGGAATGGGAGGGGGAGTTGAAGTGCTGAGCCACCGGGAGGTCGGGTTGGTTTTTGCGGACCGAGCGGAGGTGTTCGGTGAAACGATCGCCAAGCCTTCGCTTGGTCTCACCGATATAGATCATCTGGCATCTGGAGCAGCGGATGCAGTAGATGAGGTTGGAGGAGGTGCAGGTGAACCTCTGTCGGACCTGGAAGGACTGCTTGGGTCCCTGAAAGGAGTGGAGGGGGGAGGTGAAGGGACAAGTGTTGCATTTCTTGCGGTTGCAAGGGAAAGTGCCCGGGAAAAGGGTAGAGCGGGAGGGGAGGGAAGAATTGACAAGGGAGTTGTGGAGGGAGCGGTCTTTGCGGAAGGCAGACAGGGGGGGAGATGGGAAGATGTGGCGGGTCACGTTGGAGGTGGCGAAACTGGTGGAGGACTATGTGTTGTATTTGCCGGCTGGTGGGGTGAAAGGTGAGGACCAGGGGGACTCTGCCCTTGTTGCGAGTGGGGGGAATGGGGAGATAGGGCAGTGTTGCGGGGTATGGAGGAGACCCTGGTGCGAGCCTCATCAATAGTGGGGGAGGGGAATCCCCGTTCTCTGAAGAATGAGGCCATTTGTGATGACCTGGTGTGGAACACCTCATCCTGGGAGCAGATGCGGCGTAGACGGAGGAATTGGGAATAGGGGATGGAGTCCTTACAGGAAGCAGGGTGGGAGGAAGAGTAGTCCAGGTAGCTGTGGGAGTCAGTTGGTTTGTTGTGGATGTCGGTCAGGAGTGTATCACCTGCAATAGAGATGGTGAGGTCAAGGAATGGTAGGGAAATGTCGGAAATGGTCCAAGTGTATTGAGTGCCGGATGGAAGTGGTGGTGAAATGAATGAAGTCAGTCAGTTGTGTGTGGGTGCAGGAGGTGACACCAAAGCAGTCGTCGATGTAATGGAGGTAGAGGTCGGGGATGGGGCCCTGGTACGCCGAGAACAAGGATTGTTCGACGTACCCAACAAAGAGGCAAGCGTAGCTGGGGCCCATGCATGTGCCTATAGCTACGCCTTGTGTTTGGAGGAAATGGGAAGACTCAAAAGAGAAGTTATTGAGGGTAAGGACCAACTCCGCTAGGCGGAGGAGGGTGTCAGTGGATGGGTATGGGTTGCTCCTCTGGTCGAGGAAGAACCGGAGGGCTTTGAGACCGTCCTGGTGGGGGATGGAAGTGTAGAGTGACTGGACGTCCATGGTAAAGATGAGAGGATGGGGGCCCGGAGAGAATGGAATGCACGGAGCCGACGGAGAGTGTTGAGGTGTCTTGGACATAGGTGGGGAGGGATTTTAACAAAGGGGGATAGGATGGCGTCAAGGTATGTGGAAATGTGTTCGAACATAGGGCACGAACAGGCAGAGACAATGGGTCTGCCAGGGCAGTCGGGTTTGTGGATTTTGGGGAGAAGTTAAAATCGGGCCATGCGGGGCTGGGAGACGATGAGGTCAGAGGCTCGGGGGGGTAGGGAGCCGGAGCTGATGAAGTCGGTTATGGTGCTCCATTGGTATTGGAGTTAGGGCAACCGGGCGGTAGTCATTCAGGGTGACTTTGGACTTTTTCGGCACCGGCACGATGGTAGCTGTCTTTCAGGCACACTGCAGCTGTTCCCCTCGGCCAGTATCATCTGGACTCGCAGCGCTCCTACAGAGACAGGAACCAACGTGAGAAAATTGCATCAAACGACCAGAATATCTCATGGCAATCCGCGCATCTCAACTTCCTGCGCACACCACAGATCACAGAAGGTGATTACCACAGTGAGTATATGAAATTTTACTTTGGACTTTATTTTAGACTTTAGAGATACAGTGCGGAAACAGGCCCTTCGGCCCACCGAGTCCGTGCTGTACACTAGCACTACCCTACGCAGGAGGGACAGTTTACAATTTTACCAGCCAATTAACCTACAAACCCGTACATCTGAATGATGTATAATAATGGGAGGCATGGATGTGGTAGACAGTCAAAATCTTTTTACCCAGTGTGGAAATGTGCAACGCTAGACTTCAGACTACTTTAGTTTAGTCACACAGCGTGGAAACAGGCCGTTTGCCCAGTGAGTCAGTGCCGACCAGCGATCGTCAGTACACGAGCACTATCCTACACACACTACTAGGGATAATTTACAATGCAGAGAAACCTATTATCCAACAACGCTGTACGTCTTTGGAGTGTGGGAGGAAACCGTAGCACCCGGAGAAACCCATGCGGTCACGAGGAGAACGTACAAACTCCGTACAGACGGCACCCGTAGTCAGGATCGAACCTGGGTCTCTGGCGCTGTGAGGCGGCAGCTCTACCCGCTGCGCCACCGTGCCACCCCGCTTAACCTTGGATTCGTTCACCCCTCTTACCTTTTAGAAAATCTGGCTGACCCCATTACCGGTGAAAACACTGCAGGAATAAAGAGATGAGAAAAGATTATGTTTAATGGCTGACATCCACATCGTATAACAAGCGTAGAATAATAAAGATTCATCAAAATTACAGCCCAAAGGCAAATCCCTCCCCCCACCCACTCCCCCTTCACCCACTCCCCCCCCTCACCCACTTCCCCCCCTCACCCACTATCCCCCCTGACCCACTTACCCCCCCCTCAACCACTCTCCCCCTCATCCACACTCCCCCCCTCACCCCCCTCACGAACTCCCCCCCTCATCCACTCTCCCCCCTCACCCACTAGCCCCCCCTCGCCCATGATCCCCCACCCACACCAACCCCTCACCCACTCTCACCCCCACCCACTCCCCCCACCCCCACTCCCCCCTCACCCACTATCCCCCCCCACCCACTATCCCCCCTCACCCCCTCACCCACTATCCCCCACCCACACCACCCCTCACCCACTCTCCCCCTCACCCCTCACCCACTCCCCCTCACCCACTCCCCCCCTCACCCACTACCCCCCCCACCCACACCACCCCCTCACCCACTCTCCCCCTCACCCCTCACCCACTATCCCCCCACCCACACCACCCCCTCACACACTCCCCCCTCACTCACTCCCCCCACCCACTCCCCCCCCCTCACCCACTGCCCCCTCACCCACCCCCCCTCACCCTCCCCCTCACCCACTCTCTCCCCCTCACCCACTCCCACCCACTCTCTCCCCTCCCCCAGCCACTCTCTCCCCCTCACCCACTCCCCCCCTCACCAACTCCCCCTCACCCACTCTCCCCACCCGCTGAATCTCCCCCCACGGCCCCCAGCTTTTCCTGAGGTGGGTTGCTCCCGGCACATGTGACAATAAACTAAACTCAACTAAAGTGTGAAGAGCTTACCGGGTTTTTCTCCTTCAGAACGGCTGAACAGACCACATTGCTGCTACGGCTATTGTTGAGCATTTCAAATTTAGTTCAGTTTAAAGATACAGCGAGGAAACAGGCCCTTCGGCCCATCGTGTCCACGCCGACTATTGATCCCCGCATATTAACATTATCTTACACCCATAAGGGACAGCTTTTACATTTACCAAGCCAATTAACCTACAAACCTGTACGTCTTTGGAGTGTGGAAGGAAACCAAAGATCTCGGAAAAAACCCACGCAGGTCACGGGGAGAACGTACAAGATCTGTTCAGACAGCACCCGTGGTCGGAATCGAACCTGTGTCTCTGGAGCTGCATTCATTGCAAGGCAGCAACTCTACCACTGCGCCACCCTGTTCTTAAGCATTGGTGTTACCAATAATCTGCTGTGTACCAGCATAGTGGAGCCACAGCCAAGAAGGCACACCATTGCCTCTACTTCCTCAGGAGACTGAGACTCCTACTTCTACACATACACCGTAGAGAGCATACATGTCGGGTTGCATCACCGCCTGGTTGTGGTAACAGCTCTGCCCAATTCCGCAAGAAATTGCAAAAAGTTGAAGGAGTAGCCCTGTCCACCACACACACCAGACTCCGACACCTACACTTCAACAACCAACATAATCTACGACCTTTTACACCTCTGTCTTCCCCCTCTTCTCCCCGCTCCCGTCCGACAGAAGGTACAGAAGCTTGAAAGCGCGCACCACATGACTCAGGAACAACTTCTTCCGCTCTGTTATCAGGCTTCTGAACGGTCCTTCCATAAGCTAGGGTGCTGTCCGATCACCTCTACCCCATTGCGGACATTGGACTTTGTCTCTGGAACTGATGCGCTACAATGCTGAGAACTATATTCTGCACTCTCTATCTTATCACCCCCTCTCGTATCAGACCACTGGATGTTTCTCTCACAAGTTAATGGGCCTGTCCAACTTGGGCGATTTTTCAGGCGACTGGCAGCGACTAGGACAATGGAATTCACCAAAGTCAACACCGGTGACAACCTATGACAACCTACGACAACCTACGACAGTCCAAATTGTCGCTGAAAAAATATCAACATGTTGAAAATGTTTTGGCCGTCGCCTGTAGTCACTTAAATGAAACATGCCCATAAGGATACTGACCCAATCCCCCAACCTACCTCATTATGTACCATGCGCTTTTTATCTGAAAATTGAACATAATAACATATATTCTGCATTTTTCTCTTTGCACCACTTGTACTGGTACTCTGTACTCATGTATAGTATTATATGACTGGGCAGCTTTAGTTTAGTTTAGTTTAATTTAGTTTACTTTATTTTATTGTCACGTGTACCGAGGGGCAGTGAAAGTTGTTTTTGTTGTGTGCTGTCCAGTCAGCGGAAAGACTATACATGATTACAATCGAGCTGTCCACAGTGTACAGGATAAAGGGAATAACGTTTAGTGCAAGATAAAGTCCAGTAGAGTCCAATTAAAGTTAGTTCAAAGAGCTCCAATGAGGTAGATGGGAGGTCAGGACCGCTGATGACAGCTGGGAAGAAACTGTCCCTGAGCCTGGAGGTGTGCGTTTTCACACTTCTACACCTCTTGCTTAATGTGAGTCAATTGTGTTTCATTGTCATGCGCTCGGAAATGGAACAATTAAACTCTTACCTCATTAGAGGGGAGAAGAGCGGTGAGACCGGTCCTTGATTATGCCGGTGGTCTTGCCGAGGCAGCGTGAAGTGCAGACGTCCGATTAAAGACAAACGATAGCACATAAGCAAAGCTGATCGCAAGGGACAATAGTAACGGATAGCAGACAGAGAATTGCATTGGCTTATTTGTAGGTCAACTCACCTCCTTTCTTCCAGAGGATAATAATAGGCAGAATGCAGAGCATGAGGAGGAGATTCAGAATGCGCAGGATGTATATTGATGGATTGATGTGTGTCCCTGTAAAACAGAGCAGTGAAGACTAGGAGATCAGTAGGCCCATGTATCCACATCCGGCCTTAACATACGATCAATGATGATCCATCAAATAACTCGGATATGGGAATGCCATTTCTAACTTGCTTGTGAATTAAGGTAAATGATCTAAATTTAGTTTAGTTTATTTTAGAGATACAGCACGGAAACAGGCCCTTCGGCCTGCCGAGTCCACACGGACATCATTAACACTGTCATACACACACACACTAGGGACAATGTTTTACATTTATACCAAGCCAATTAACCTACAAACCTGTACGTCTCTGGATTGTGGGGAGGAAACTGAAGATCTCGGAGAAAACCCACGCAGGTCAAGGGAAGAACGTACAAACTCTGCACAGCACCTGTAGTCGGGATCAAACCCAGGTCTCCGGCACTGTAGAGCAGTAGCTCTACCACTGCACCACCGTGCTGCCCTAAATGACGAGACTGGAGGGTGGCAAATGTTGTGCCTCTATTTAAGAAGGGTGGCAGGGAAAATCCTGGGAACGACAGGCCTGTGAGTCTAACTATCTGTGGTCAAAAAGTTACGAGACAGTATTCTGAGGGATAAGATGCACTGTCTGAACAGTCCTCCCATGAGCTAGGGTACTATCTGAGTCACCTCTACACCATAGCGGACATTGGACTTGACTGAATGACCAGAGATGTAAAGGGGCTTGGGAGCGCTGGTGCAGGATTCCCAAAATGTTAATCTGCACATTGAATGGGTAGTAAGGAAGGCAAATGCAATGATAGCATTTATTTCGGGAGGACTAGAATACAAAAACAGGGATGGAATGCTCTACAAGGCACTGGTCAGGCCACATTTGGAGTATGGTGAGAAATTTTGGGCCCCATGTCTGTGGAAGGATGTGCTGGCTCTAGAAAGGATCCAGAGGGGGTTTACGAGAATGATCCCAGGAATGATTTATTATTAATGTTTAATGTTTTATGTATCATTCTTAACTGTCACTGTATGTCATGTTGTCACTTGCGGGCGGAGCACCAAGGCAAATTCCTTGTATGTGAATACTTGGCCAATAAACTTATTCCTTCATTCATTCATTCATTCATTCATTCATTCATAAACTTATTCATTGGGCTAACATTTGATGAGCGTTAGGACGGCACTGGGCCTGTACTCGCTGGAGTTTAGGATGAGGGGGGGATCTCACCGAATAGTGAAAGACCTGGATAGAATGGATGTGGAGATGATGTTTCCACTAGTAGGAGAGTCTAGGATCGGAGGCCATAGTCTCAGAATAAAATAATGTACCTTTAGGAAGGAGATGAGGCAACATTGCGTTAGTCACAGGGTAGTGAATCTGTGGAATTCATTGCCACAGAAGGCCATGGGTCTTGGATATTTTTTAAGGCTGAGATTCATATATTTTTGACTGGTATGGGTATCAGGGGTTATTGTGAGAAGGCAGGAGAATGGGGTGAGAGGGAAAGACAGATCAGCCATGATTGAATATTAGCCGATGATAGGGTGATCTACGAGGAAAGCTGCAGGTCCCGATGGCATCTTGGGGCGAGTACTTAAGTCCTGTGCTACGCAGCTAGCTCCGGTGCTCACTACAATATTCAACCTCTCCCTGGACAAGTCCATAGTCCCTGCCTGGTTCAAAAATCCACCATTGTACCTGTACCAAAGAATGCCTCCCAGTCCGTCTGAATGACTACCTCCGGTGGCCCTCAAGTCATGAAATGCTTTGAGAGGCTGGTGAAGAAACACATCTGCGCCTTCCTCCCTCGCAACATGGACCCGTTACAATTTGCATACCGTCCGAACAGATCCACGGACGATGCTGTCTCCCAGGTTCTGCACACCGCTCTCTCCCATCTAGACAGCCAGAAGGGGGGGGCCTATGTGAGGATGCTGTTCATAGACTTCAGTTCAGCCTTCAACACGATAGTCCCCACCAGACTGGCCGCGAAGCTACTGGATTTAGGGCTCAACACCCCCCTGTGTGCCTGGGCCCTGGACTTTCTCACCGCCAGGCCCAGGTAGTCAATATGGGAGGGAATACATCAAAGTCCCTCACCCTGAGCACGGGATCCCCACAGGGTTGCGTCCTCAGCCCCCTATTGTACTCCTTGTACACACATGACTATGTGGCTAGGTTCAGCTCCCAACTCGATAATCAAGTTTGCTGATGACACCGTGGTGGTGGGCCTGATCTCAGACAACGATGAGAAGGCCTACCGGGAGGAGGTGGCTGATCTGGCACTCTGGTGTCAGGACAACAGCCTCCTCTTGAACATCAAAAAAACAAAGGAGTTGATCGTGGACTTTAGGAGGGCACATCATCCGAGTACGTCCACACCATTGAGGATAAATAAGGTTACTGTGGATAGGGTGAGCTGTTTTAAATACCTGCGAGTCCACATCTCTGAGGATATAACATGGACATCGCACGCTGCAGCACTCGTGAGTAAGGCAAGGCAACGCATTTACCACCTCAGGCAATTGAGGAAATTCAGAGTGTCTCCGAGGATCCACCAGTGCTTCTACTCTGCGGCTGTGGAAAGCATCTTTTCCAGAAACATTACAATCTGGTTTGGGAACTGCTCTGCCCAGGACAAGAAGGCTCTGCAGAGAGTAGTGCGTTCGGCCGAACGCACTATGGGAACTTCTCTCGCCCCTCTGCAGGAACTATACATCAGGAGGTGCAACTCCAGAGCCAATAAGATAATGGGAGACCCTTTCCACCCCTGCAACGGACTGTTCCAGCTGCTACGGTCAGGCAAACGCCTCCGTTGCCATGCTGTGAGAACGGAGAGGATGAGAAGGAGTTTCTTCCCAGAGGCCATTCGGACTGTAAACTCCTATCTCACCAGGGACTAACTCTACTAACTTACTGTACCACAATACCGCCCACAATATTTAATATGAAAAAGAACATGTGATTCTGTTTGTAGTTTGTTGGTTGTTTGTTTGTTTGTTTTTTGCAAAGGTCCGCAGGCACGGCCACTTTTCATTTCACTGCACATCCCGTATGTGTATGTGACGAACAAACTTGACTTGACTTGACTTGATAAAGGCTTTTGGCACATTGGTCTTCATCAGTCAGAGTATTGAGAATGGAAGTTGGGAGGATATGTTACTGTTGTACAAGACATAGGAGAAGCCACATTTGGAATATTGTGTTCAGTTTTGTTCACCATGATACTGGACTGTCTGAACTGTGAACAGTGAAGAATGCTGTGGTGGATGTCTGTGTTGAATTATGTTGTGTACTGTGTCCTTTTTTAATTGTAACGCTGCTTGGTAAATCACATTCACTGCACCTTATGGTGCATGTGACAAATACATTTGAACTTGAAGTTGAACGATGTTGTCAAGCTGGAAAGGATGCAGAGAGGATTTACAAGGGTGTTGCCAAGGACGTGACTTGAGATGCTGAGCTGTAGGGTGACGTGGAGCAGGCTAGGACATTATTCCTTGGAGCGCAGGAGGATGAGGGGTGATCTTATAGAGGTGTATAAAAATCATGAGAGGAACAGCTTGGGTAAATGCACAGTCTTTTGTCCAGAGTTGGGGAATCCAGAATCACGACATAGGGCGGGAAAGACTTAATAGGAATCTGAGGGGTAACTTTTTTTACACAAAGATTAGTGGGTGTAAGGAAATGGCCGCAGGAGGAGGCAGTTGAGGCAGGGATTCTCGCAACATTTAAGAGACATTAGACAGGTTCTTGGGGAGGATAAGTTTAGAAGGCTATGTGCCAAATGCGGGCAGGTGGGACTAGTGTTATAGACAATAGGTGCAGGAGTAGGCCATTCGGCCCTTCGAGCCAGCACCACCATTCAATGTGATCATGCCTGATCATCCCCAATCAGTACCCCGTTCCTGCCTTCTCTCCATATCCCCTGGCTCCGCTGTTTTAAGAGCCCTATCTAGCTCTTGAAAGCATCCAGAGAACCCGCCTCCACCGCCCTCTGAGGCAGGTTGATGTTGATGGGGCATGTTGGTCGGCGTGGGCAGGTTGGGCGGAAGGGCCTGTGACTCTCTGATTCTCTGCGACTCACTGGTTCGGACTCCGACAGTCGGTCTGACTCTGAGAGTGACACACACGGCATTCAGCGCAAGGGTCCGGGCTCGGGAGGGGAAGCTACACTGAACGGCACAAGTGTGTGTGTGGGGGGGGGGTCGGACAAACTATTGACCCTCGCTCTACACGGCAGAGTGTGGCGATGGTTTCTTACCGGGTGTGACCAGGACCCGCAGCCGGACCTCACGCTGGTACTGATGGGTGTACGGCGGGTGTACGCCGCTCCTCAACTCTTCTTCGACGTCCTTTGTCGGATCGTAGCCTTCCGGTTTGCTGAACTCCACCAGACACAGGTAGCCGTCACTGTCCCCCACCCTCAGCTGCTTTATCCTGGTTGAGGCGTTTCCCAGCTCTGGGTCCCCGACCAGCTCGAACCGAGTTGCTCCGTTCTCCGCCGCCCAGGATCCATCATCTCGGTGTGTGAACGTGACGATGTGTCGGTGGGAATCCTTCCTCATCCATGTGACCGTGAGGGCCGTGAAGGAAGACTGGGGTTGTCCATACACACATGGTAACGTGGCCGAACCCCCCTCAGTCCCGGTCACCACTGAGACATTCCCGCCGGCAGCTGAGGGAAGGACAGACACCGGAATGTATCAGTTGAACCTCGCCGACCGCAATCAACCAACTTCTCGGGGAAATAAAATCGAGGCTTAAAAACTGCCCCAGAGAACCCAACCAGCCCAACATGAAGACTCAAGGAACTGCAGATGCTGGAATCTGGAGCAAAAAAGAAAGTGCTGGAGGGACTCAGCGGGTCAGGCAGCATCTTTGATGCTAGTTTAGTTTAGAGATACAGCGTGGAAGCAGGCCTTTCGGCCCACCGAGTCCGTGCTGACCAGCAATCAACCCACTCAGGAAACCTGAACAGCAGCCTCTGGTGACCATCCCCGCCACCCAAGGGTGCCATGAGGTCACAGGAGGTTTTGGTCACTCTCCCTAATGTTCGAAAGTAGTCTTTCTTCATAGTCAAGGAAGGTTTTCAACATATGCGTGGGAGGTGGTAGGGGGTTGCAGGTCACCTCGACCTTGATTTTTTTGTTGGGTGGCGGGCAAGGTCACCAGAGGTTGCTGTTTAGGTCTCCTAAGTGGGACAGGGTTTAAAGCCCCTGTCCCACTTAGGAAACCTGAACGGAAACCTCTGGTGACCTTGCCCACGTCCCAAGGTTTCCATGAGGTCGTTGGAGGTTTTGGTCACTCTCCTGGAAAGCCTCAAGCTGTGTCGACCGAAACGCGAGCTGCATCTATCGACCGCACGCACACACACACACACACAAACACATCGCGAAGGTGGGGGCCATGGAGAACGGAGGAGTGCTGTCTCCACTGGCTTCGACCAAACGGCAACCTATTTTTAGTCGAGGCCAGTTTTGATTATGTTGAAACAATCGAAGCAACCTAGATGAAGCCTCGACCACGTGGAAACCACTTTCGACCATTAGGGAGAGTGACCAAAACCTCCGGCGACCTCATGGAAACCTTGGGTCGCGGGCAAGGTCACCAGAGGTTTCCGTTCAGGTTTCCTAAGTGGGACAGGGGCTTAACACTACCCTACACACACTAGGGATAATTTACAGAAGCCAATTAACCTACAAACCTGCACATTTTTGGAATGTGGCAGGAAATCGGAGCACCCGGAAAAACCCACGTGGTCACGGGGAGAATTTACAAAACTCCATACAGACAGCACCCGTAGCCTGGATCGAACCCAGGTCTCTGGCGCTGTGAGGCAGCAACTCTACCGCTGTGCCCCTCTTCATGATGGGCTGGTCCAGAAGGATTAATGGTGCTATGACCATTTGGATTCAGAACTAACTTACTGATAGAAGACAGAGGGTTGTGGTGAAGAGACACCAGCAATCCAGGGAGGTAAATGGACAGATGACCTTTCGGATCGGTTCCTTTCTTTAGCCTGACGGAGGAGAGGGGAGATGGCTGGTAGAGAGAGGTGAGGGGAAGGGGTGGAGCGAGAGCTGGAAAGTGATAGATGGAAGATAGACACAAATGCTGGAGTAATCTCAGCGGGACAGGCAGCATCCCTGGAGAAAAGGAATGGGTGACGTTTCAGGTCGAGACCCTTCTTCAGACTTTGGACAAGTGATAGATGGATCCTGGTGAGGAGAGGGATGAGTGAGGTGGTGGAAGAAGGGTGGAAATAGTGACCAAGGCTGGCTGTGTTCAGTGGGGAAGACTAAAGGGTGTAGAGGGTGGAATCTGATAAGGAAGGTGGGGAATGTTATAAAACGTGGAACATCGAGCAGTGCAGCATAGGAGGATGCTTCATTCCAAGATGTCTGTGCCGAACATGAAGACAAATTAAATTGATCTTCTTTGCTTGCACACAATCCATATCCCTCCATTCCCTGCATATCTATGGGCCTATCTAAAGGCCTCGTCAACACCACTGTAGTATCTGCCTCCACCACCACCCCTGATAGTGCACTCCAACTTGCCCATGCCAACCAAGATGCCCATCGAGACTCGTCCCACCTGCCTGCGCTGGGCCATTTTAACATTTCCTGTCCATGTACCTCTCCAAATACCTGCTTAACTACCACCTTTGGCAGCTCATTCCATACACCCTAAACCTTTGTGTATAATAGTTACCCCTCAGGTACCCATTAAATCTCCCCCCCCCCCCCCCCCCCCCCCCCCCCCCCCCCCCCCCCCCCCCCCCTCACATACCTTTCTCCTCTTGATTCCCCTACTCTGGCCAAAAGGCTCTGGCCATTTACCCCATCTATTCCGTCACGGTTTTATACACCTCTGCAAGATTACCCCTCATCCTCCAGCGCTCCATGGAATAAAGTCCCAATCTGCCCAACCTTTCCCTAAAGCTCAGGTCCTGGCAACATCCTCGTAAATCTTCTCTGCACCCTGTCCCGCTTGACTACATCTTTCCTATAACATGTTGGACAAATCTCAATACTCCAAATGTGGCTTCACCAATGTCCTGTACAACTGTAAGATAACATCCCAACTTCCATACTCAATACTCGGAGTGATGAAGGCCAATGTGCCACCCTATCTACCTGTGACACCACGTTCAAGGAACTGTGTTCCTGCACTCCTAGATCCCTCTGCTCTACGACACTCTCCCCAGTTCCCAACCATTTACTGTGTAGGTCCTGCCCGGGTTAGACCTCCTAAAATGCTACACCTCACACTTCTCCGTAATAAACACCTTCAACTATTCCTCAGCCCACCTGCCGTTCGATCGAGATCCTGCTGCAATTTTTGACAATCATGTAAACTGTCTACAATACCACCCACTTTAGTATCATCTGCAAACTTGCTGATCGTGCCTTGTACATTCTCATCCAAATCGTTGATATAAACCACAAATAGCAACAGCACTGATCCCCGACACACACCACTAGTCACAGGCCTCCTGTCCGAAAAGCAACCTTCCACCGTCACCCTCTGCTTCCTTCCATGAAGCCAATTTTCTATCCATTCAGCTATCTCTCCTTGGATCCCATGCGATCTAACCTTCCAGAGCAGCCTACCATGCGGAGCCTTATTAAATGACTTGCTGAAGTCCACAGACAACATTTACGGATTTGGTCTTGTTGGTTGCCTCTCCAAAAAACTCAATCAGATTTGTGAGACAATCTCCCACGTACAAAACCATGCTGACTCTCCTTTGCATTTTGCAAAGCCTAACAAGGGCAGGGCGTACACAGTGAATGGTAGGCCTCTGTGGAGTGTTGTGGAGCAGAGGAATCTTGGAGTACAGGTGCATGGTTTCTTGAAGGTCGAGTCGCAGGTAGATAAGGTGGTCAAAAAGACTTTTGGCACATGGGCACCTTCTTCTAGCTAACAATGATCTATTTTACATTTTCCTTGAACTCATCCTCTTTGATGTCTCGTTTTCACACCTTACACTTCATTTTCTCTGTGTCTCCCTCTCCCCTGACTCTGTCTGAAGAAGTGTCTTCACCCAAAACGTCACCCATTCCTTCTCTCCAGAGATGCTGCCTGTCCCGCTGAGTTACTCCAGCATTTTGTGTCTGTCTTCAGTGTAAACCAGCATCTGCAGTTCCTGATGCTGGTTTACACTGAAGATAGACACAAGACGACTTTGAAGCTGGGGTAGGGGAGGGATGGAGGAAGAGAGGATGCAAGGGCTACTTGGTTAGAGTATTCAATCTTCAAGGTACAGAGGGTGGTGGGTGTATAGAGCGAGCTGCCAGAATAGTTTAGAAGGATGAGGGGATATCTTATAGAAACATATAAAGTTATAAAAGGACTGGACAAGCTAGATGCAGGAAAAAAAATCACAATGTTGGGTGGGTCCAGTACCAGGGGCCACAGTCTTAGTATTAAGGGGAGGTCATTTAAGACTGAGGTGAGAAAAAACATATTCACCCAGTGGGTTGTGAATTTATGGAATTCCCTGCCACAGAGGGCAATGGAGGCCAAGTCACTGGATGGATTTAAGAGAGAGTTAGATAGAGTAGTTGCTAGTGGAGTCAAGGGATATGGTGAGAAGGCAGGCATGGGTTATTGATAGGGAACGATCAGCCATGATCACAATGAATGGCAGTGCTGGCTTGAAGGGCCGAATGGCCTCCTCCTGCACCTATTTTCTATGTTTTCTGAGAGGTAGTCGAGGCAGGGACTATAACACCATTTAAAAGACATTTAGACAGGTACATGGATACAAAAGGTTTAAAGGGATGTGGGTCAAATAGTGGGCAAATCGGTCTAGTGTAGATGGGTCAGCATGGATGAGTTGGGCTGAAGGGCCGGTTTCCATGCTGTTTAACTCTACTGACTCACTGTACAAGATGCAGCGACAGTCTCTGAACATTGTTCTCACCTTCCACAGTCAGCTGCGTTGGAATCACAGATTGGAAATTCCCAACACTGAGCTCCACGCGGCAATGGTACTTATCACTGTCCTCCCGTCTCAGTGGCTCCACCATTATCGAGGCATCTCCCTCTCTGAGGTTCCCCACGAATTTGAACCGACCTCCTCCTGCCTTCTGTGTTACTTCATCGCATCGGGGGCGGCCGGGACCGGCATATGTGCAGTTAAACACAAGGCTGTCAGTCGCTGATTTCACCTTGTGCCACAGCACGGAGCCGGTGAGGTTGCGATCACTGGGTGGGCGGGTGAATGTACACGGCAACACAGCGGAGGCTCCTTCCACGGCAGACACCTCATCAGCACCGGACATTGTCCAACCATTGTACGAAAATTCTGGGGAGAGAGAGAGGGGGGGGGGGGGGGGTGGGGGGGGGGGAGAGGTGAATATTAGAACAACAGGGGAAGAAAACACAGGTTCCAGAGCCACGCTGCGCTTGGACTGGAGTCACAAGTGGCACCACCAGTTGGCGGTGGTACTGATTTACACATCAACGCAGGGGAGTGGGTTACAGCCAGCAACAAAGTCCCAGAGGAATGAACTCAGCAGGTCAGGCACCATCTGCGGAGGCAATGAAGCGGAGACATTTTAGGTTGGGGCCCTTCTTCAGACAGATGGCAGTTGGCCGGAGGTGGGGGTGAAAGTTGATAGAGAGAAGTGGGGGCAGGACAAAGCCTGGCAAATGACAAAAGGGTCCCGACCCTTGAAAGCACAGACCACCAGACTCAGGAACAGCTTCTTCCCCACTGTTATCAGACTACTGAACGATCCTCTCATTTGCTAAGGATAAATTCCTGATCTTCCAATCTACCATGTTTTCCCCCTTGCACTTTTTAAATCTGTACTTTCTCTGTAGCTAAAACACTGTATTCTACCCTGTTCACTTTGTTCTCTTTGGACTCCTGTTGTACATGTGTGAAACTTGACTGTAATCATAGAATCAGACACCATGGAAACAGGCCCTACGGCCCAAATTGCTCGTGCCGACCAACATGTCCCATTTCCCTCTGAACCAATCCTATCCATGTACCCTGACAAGTGTCTCTTAAACATTATGATAGTCCCTGCCTCAACTATCTCCTCCAGCAGCTCGTGCCTTACACCCACCACCCTTTGTGTAAATAGTTACCCCTCAGGTACCTGTTCAATCGTTCCCCTCTCACCTTAAACCTATGTCCTCTGGTTCTCGATTCCCCACACTCTGGGTAAAATACTCTGCATTTATCCTATCTATTCATCTCATGATCTTGTACACATTTATAAGATCCTCCTGCGCTCCGTGAAATAAAGTCCTAGTCTGCCCAACCTCTCCCTGAAGCGCAGACCCTCGAGTCCTGGCAACATCCTCGTAAATCTTCTCTGCATCCTTTCCAGCTTGACAACATCTTTCCCATAATATGGTGACTGTTGAGCCATTAAGCTTAAGAAAGTTTATTATAGTTGTGTCCAGTTGCCTTTAGTTATTATCTGCCTGTGTTAATGTGGGTGGGATTTTATACCTAGTCTGGGGCGTTGTTTTGGCTAGAGGGCTCTCAGATGAGTAGTTTTAGTTTGATGTCAGGCCATGGGATTAAATAGTTTTCTACCATGACCACGAGCATATAATAATAATAATAATAATAATAATAATAATAATAAATCCTTTATTTCAAACAGACTTAAAAATAAAAAGCAAGTATGAAACAAGCATACAAAAAACAAAAAAGACAAAATAAGAATATTTATAAATTATCTTAAATAATATCTATAACTAAATGAATCGTATGTGTCCGAAAATGAGCCAAAGCTCATTAATTCCCACCCCTTAACTGCTTATAATTATCTTATACACATTTAGCAGCTATAAACACCTATTTCCATATGTACACCAAATTATTTACATTTATACACTAGTCACATATTTACATGATTGGGACATATATATATATATATATATATATATATATATATATATATATGTAGTCAGACGATGTACTTTTAAAAGCAGAACTTTTTAGGATTTATAGGACCTGAATGAAATGAAGATTAAGAACGGAAAATGATGAGTTATTTCCACAATAAAGAAGCAATGAATCAAGAGACAACTTCTGGTAGGTTCATCTTTGCTGTTTCAAATGTGTCGTGGAGTGCGTGAGACTACTTTTCTAAACATCCCCCGACAAATTAGTGGCTATCGAAGGTTGAACTTTGAGGAGTTGTAAACACCGCCACGACAGTGACCAAAACGTGTGCAGTATGATCGGACTGGATAGAATGCAATCAAAAATTTTCACGGTATCTCCATACTTGTGTCAATAATAAACTGATACCAATGCACACAGTCAGGTTCCAACCCAAAGCGTTCCCTATTCCTTTTCTCCAGAGATGCTACCTAATCCACGGAGTTACCCCAGCACTTTGTGTCTCTGCCCAAAGTCACGTTTAGTACCTTGCGCAGCCTTGGAAATGATGTTGAACCAAATTGGTGATTCAGACTGCGAATAGCTGGGTCTCACAGCGCCAGAGACCCTGGTTCAATCCCGACTGCGGGTGCTGTCCGCGTGGAGTTTTTACTTTCTCCCGGTGACTGCGTGGGTTTTCTCCGGGTGCTCCGGTTTCCTCCCACACATCCAAACGTGTTTGGCAGGTTAATTGGCTTTGGTAAAACTGAAAATTGTCCCTGGTGTGTAGTATAGAACTAGTGTACGGGGGGATCGCAGGTCGGCGCGGACTCGGTGGGCCAAATGGATTATTTCCGTGCTGTATGTTTAAAGTCTAAATATGGTCCTGGCATCCTGTTTGGCATTGTGGGGTGAAGGGCCATGTTTGTGGTGTACTGTTCTACCAGATATGTTTCTAAGACCATGGCATCTGGTCTAGCGTGTTGCGAGGTTTACAGAAGTGGTTGGGTTGGGTTCAAAAGTTCCTTCCAGAATGGTGACAGGGGCAGGCAGCTGTAATACCAGTGGTTCTTGATTTCTGAGAATTTCTTTTCCACATTGCTTCCTCCTCTCTAGCCTTCTTATATGAGTCAGCGCCACTCTTTAATGTGAGAAACAGTCTGGAGAAGGGTTACGACCTGAAAAACGTCGCCTCTCCATGTTCTCCAGCGATTCTGCCTGACTCACTGAGTTACTCCAGCACTCTGTGTCAATTGTTGAGCCAATTGCTTATTGTATTCAGTATCCCCAGCCCTTCAGCCCAACTTGTGCTTGCCGGTCAAGAACTCTATCTGAGCTTTTAGTTTAATTTATTGTCATGTGTACCAATGTATAGTGAAAATTGTTTTTGTTGCGTGCTATCCAGTCAGCAGATGGATCGTACATGATTACAATCGAGCTGTCCACAGTGTACAGATAAAGGATAAAGGAAATAACATTTAGTGCAAGATAAGTCAGCAAAATCAGATTAAAAAGGGCCTGTCCCACTATACGAAGTAATTCAAGAGTTCTCCCGAGTTTCCCCTGATTCGAACTCGGAGATTTACGGTAATAGCTGCTCGTAGGTACTCGGGGCTCTGGTGGACATTCTTCAACATGTTGAAAATTCTTCATGAGTCTTCCCGAGCTTACCGAATTTCCCGAGTACTTGCCGTTAGCGTTACGAGCCGCTAAGAGACGTCCGAGCTCCAACGTACCCGCTACGTTCATTCAACATGCTTACCACGAGTTTGATTTTTTTTTTAACTCGGGAGAGCTCTTGAATTACCTCGTGCAGTGGGACAGCCCCTTAAAGATAGTCTGAGGATCTCCAATGAGGTAGATGGGAGGTCAGGACCACTCTCTAGTTGGTGAAAGGACAGTTCAGTTGCCTGATGTCCTATCGCTATCCCATTTACCTGCATTTGGCCCATATCCCTCCCCCCCCCCCCCCCCCCCCCAAAACCTTTCCTATTCACGCCCCTGTCTAAGCGTCCTTTAACTGGTGTAATTGTAGTCTTGCTGGTCAGTGACCACAGGGAACGTGGTGGAGTACACACCACAGTATGTATCACGAGCTTTGTTCCCAGCTGTAAATATCACCCATAAAGCCCTGACCCACGGTACGAGTTCATTCCAAGAGCACTCCCGAGTTTAAAAAAATCAAACTCGTGGTAAGCATGGAGAATGAACGTAGCGGGTACATCGGAGCTCGGGGATGTCTCTTAGCGGCTCGTAACGCTAACGGCAGGTACTCGGGAAGACTCGCTAACGGCAGGTAAGCACGGGAAGACTCGTGAAGATGTTTCAACATGATGAAAAATGTCCACGAAAGCCCCGAGTACTGACGAGTGGCCATTACCGTAAATATCCGAGTTCGAATCAGGGCAAACTCGGGAGAACTCTTGGAATGAACTTGTACCGTGGGACAGGGGTATTAATCTGTCCTGGTGCAAACACATCAACAATATGGTGGATGCATTAGTGATAATTTTTCAAAACTCTTTAGGTTCTGGAGTAGTTCCTGAGGATTGGAGGGTAGCTAATGTAACCCCACTTTTTAAAAAGGGAGGGAGAGAGAAAATGGGGAATTACAGACCAGTTAGTCTAACATCGGTAGTGAGTAGTATAGAACTAGTGTACGTGGGGATGCTAGAGTCAGTTATTAAAGATGGGATGGCAGCATATTTGGAAAGTGGTGAAATCATTGGACAAAGTCAGCATGGATTTATGAAAGATAAATTATGTCTGACGAATCTAAGAGAATTTTTCGAGTATGTAACTAGTAGAGTGGATAAGGGAGAACCTGTGGGACCTTGTCAGAAGGTTTTCGACAAGGTCCCACATAAGAGATACTATACAAACTTAAAGCACACGGTATTGGGGGTTCAGTATTGATGTGGATAGAGAACTGGCTGGCAGACAGGAAGCAAAGAGTAGGAGTAAACGGGTCATTTTCAGAATGGCAGGCAGTGACTCGTGGGGTACCGCAAGGCTCAGAGCTGGGACCCCAGCTATTTACAATATATATTAATGATCTGGTTGAGGGAATTGAATGCAACATCTCCAAGTTAGCGGATGACACAAAGCTGGGGGGCAGTGTTAGCAGTGAGGAGAATGCTAGGAGGCTGCAAGGTGACTTGGATAGGAGGGGTGAGTGGGCAAATGCATGGCAGATGCAGTATAATGTGGATAAATGTGAGGTTATCCATTTTGGTGGCCAAAGCAGGAGGGTAGACTATTAATTGAATGGTGGCCGATTAGGAAAAGGGGAGATGCAACGAGACCTGGGTGTCATGGTACACCAGTCATTGAAAGTAGGCATGCAGGTGCAGCAGGCTGTGAAGAAAGCGAATGGTATGTTGGCATTCATAGCAAAAGGATTTGAGTACAAGAGCAGGGAGGTTCTACTGCAGTTGTACAGGGAGTATTGCGTACAGTTATGGTCTCCTAATCTGAGGAAAGACATTCTTGCCGTAGAGGGAGTACAGAGAAGGTTCACTAGACTGATTCCTGGGATGGCAGGACTTCCATATGAAGAAAGACTGCATAGACTTGGCTTGTACTCGCTGGAATTTAGAAGATTGAGGGTGGATCTTATAGAGACTTACAAAATTCTTAAGGGGTTGGACAGGCTAGATGCAGGAAGATTGTTCCCGATGTTGGGGAACTCCAGAACAAGAGGTCACAGTTTAAGGATAAGGGGGAAGTCTTTTAGATGAGAAAATCATTTTTCACACAGAGAGTGGTGAATCTGTGGAATTCTCTGCCACAGAAGGTGGTTGAGGCCAGATCATTGGCTATATTTAAGAGGGTGTTAGACGTGGCCCTTGTGGCTAAAGGGATCAGGGGGTATGGAGAGAAGGCACGTACAGGATACTGAGTTGGATGATCAGCCATGATCATATTGAATGGCGGTGCAGGCTCGACGGGCTGAATGGCCTACTCCTGCACCTAATTTCTATGTTTCTATGTTTCTATGGCTCTATGGCTAAGGAGCCACACCACGCCTCTACTTCCTGAGGAGACTAAGGTAATTCAGCGTGTCTCCAGTGCCTCTGAGAAACATCGACAGATGCACAGTAGAGAGAACACTGTCAGGTTACATCAGAGCCTGGGTTGGGAACAGGAGAGAAATCACAGAGAGTTGTGGATGTAGCGCAGCCCATCACACAGACCACACTCCCCACCATCGACTCCATCTACACTTCACGCTGTCTCGGTAAAGCAGTCAACGTAATCAAAGACTTGTCCCTGTCCCACCCCGGTCATTCCTTCTTCTCCCCGCTCCCATCCGGCAGAAGGTACAGAAGCTTGAAAGTGCGCACCACCAGACTCAGGAACAGCTTCTTTCCCTCTGTTGTCAGGCTTCTGAATGGTCCTTCCATAAGCTAGGGTGCTGACTGATTCACCTCTACCCTATTGCGGACATTGGACTTTGTCTCTGGAACTGATGCGCTACAATGCTGAGAACTATATTCTGCACTCTGTATCTTCCCCTTTGCTCTACCTATTGTACTGGAGTTTGACTTGGTTGTATCTATGTGTGGTATTATCTGATCTGTTTGGATAGCGTGCAAAACAAAGCTTTTCACTCTACCCCAGTACACGTGACAATAGTAAACTTAAACCTAAACATAAGGAACTCTCATACTAAGGATGTTTTCCCGAACTTCTAATCTACCTCAGTGCAACTTAATGGAATCAAAATGGAGTCGGACAGCAGGGAAACTGGCCCTTCGGCCCAACTTGTCCATGTTGACCAGGTGCCAATGTGAGTTGGCCCATTTGCCCCAGTTCCCTCTGAAACTTTCCTATCTGGGTGTAGGAGCCAGCACTAATGAAGTGATTGATGTAACTGAGAACGTGTTGTGGAGTGATACTGTAGACGGTTTGGGACAGGGAGAGCTTCACAGAGCAATTGTAAAGGCAGGCGGAGCTAAGGCCCACACCAGTGCCCATGGTTACACCTTTGATTTGTGGAAAGTGAGAGGAGTCGCTAGAGAAGTTGTTGGGCTGAGAACAAGTTCTGCTGGGTGGATGAGAGTGCTGGTGGAGAGAGGGGAGCCGGTTGGATCTCTGTTTCAGAAGAAGTTTTAAGATCTTCCTGACGGCAGATGGAGGTTTTGTTTTAAAGATACAGCATGTAAACGGGCCCCGCAGCCCACACTGACCAGCGATCACCTGTTCGCTCTAATTCTACATTATTCAACTAGCCGATTAACCTATAAACCTGCACGTTTTGGGGGTGGGAACCCACAGGGAGAACGTACAACACCGTTCACGGACTGCACCCAAATTCAAGATGTAACCCGTGTCTCTGGTGCTGTGAGCCAGCGGCCCGACCGGCTGCACCACTGGGCCACCGTACATCCCTGGTGAACATGAGGCGGTGGGAAAATTTGACCATGTCAAAATGGTGGAAGGCATGTGAAGTGTCCTGCATCTGGTTGGTATCGATCTGTTGGTATTGGTACTGATCTCTCCTGGTCCCAGAACACTGATGCAATCATAAAGAAAGCACATCAGCGCCTCTACTTCCTGAGAAGATTACGGAGAGTCGGTAGGTCAAGGAGGACTCTCTCGAATGTCTACAGGTGCACAGTTGAGAGCATGCTGACCGGTAGCATTGTGGCATGGTTCGGCAACTTGAACCCCTGTCCCACTTTCCCGAGTTACTCACGAATTCTCCCGAGTTTTCCCCTTGATTCAAACTCGGAGAATGTCCGTAGCGAGTCCGTAGGAATCCGTAAATATTTCGTAGCGGCTCGTTATGCCAGTAGTAGGCAATCGGGGCATCAGGTAGGTCGGGACGTTTTTTCAGCATGATGAAAAATGTCCACGAGTAAAAAAAATAGCCCCGAGTATCTACGGCTGGCTATTACTGTAATTCTCCGAGTTTGAATCAAGGGGAAAACTCAGGAGAATTCGAGTAATTCGGGAAAGTCCCTTGAGCATCCAGGAGCAGAAAAGGATGCAGAAAGTTGTAACCACTGCCCAGTCCATCATCGGCTCCGACATCCCTATCAATCGAGGGGATCTATCGTAGTCGCTGCCTCAAAAAAGCTGCCAGCATCATCAGGGACCCACACCACCCTGGCCACACACTCATCTCTCCGTTGCCATCAGGTAGAAGGTACAGGAGCCTAAAATCTGCAACATCCAGGTTCAGGAACAGCTTCTTCCCCACAGCCATCAGACTATTAAACACAAACACGAACTATAACAGCCTATTGCACTTTATCTGTATATTGATGTGTATTTATATATATTCTATGGTAAAAGGACACACTGATCTGATCTGTATTTATGCCTACAATATTCTGTTGTGCTGCAGCAATGCAAGAATTTCATTGTCGTATCGGGGACACGTGACAATAAACTCTCTTGACTTGACTTGACTTGACTTGACTTGCATTGAGTATAGAAGTTGGGACTCACAACACGTTGGTGAGGCTACGTTTGGAGTATTGTATTCAATTATGGTCACCCTGATACTGGAAGGATGCCTTCAGCTGGAAAGAGCGTAGGGAAAATTCACGAAGATGATGTCAGGACTCGAGAGCCTGAGCTGTAGAGAAAGGTTGGGCAGGCTAGGACTCTATTCCTTGGAGCGCAGGAGGCTGAGGGGTGATCTTGTAGAGGTGTAAAAAACTATGAGGGGGATATATAGGGAGGATCACAGTCTTTCACCCAGAGGGGAATCAAGAACCAGAGGACATAGGTTTAAGGTGAGGGGGGAGCCTGAGGACAATTTATTTACAAGGGGTGGTGGGTGCATGCAATGAGCTGCAAGAGGGAGTAGTTGAGTCTGTTACTATAACAATATTTAAAATACAATTAGACAGGTTAATGGATAGGAAAGGTTTAGAGGGATATGGGGAAAACTAAGATGGGTGGGACTAGTGTAGTTTAGTTTTAGTTTAAAGATACAGCACGGAAACAGGCCCTTCAGCCCTACGAGTCCGCAACGACCAGCGATCCCTGCACATTAACACTATCCTACACACACTAGGGACAATTTACACATAAACCAAGCCAAATAACCTACTTACCTGCACGTCTTTGGAGTGTGGGAGGAAACCAAAGATCTCTGTGAAAACCCACGGGGTCAAGGGGAGAACGTACAAACTCCGTACAGACAGCACCCGTAGTCAGGATCGAACTCGGGTCTCCGGCACTGCGAGCGCTGCAAGGCAGCAACTCTCCCGCTGTGTCACCGTGGTGCACAAGATGGGGCATGTTGGCTGGCGTGGGCAAGTTAGGCCTAAGGGCCTTTTTTTCCGTGCTGTACGACTCTAAATGCACTGAAGTTGGAGATCACATTGAATGGCGGGACAGACAAAATTGCCTCATTTTGCTTTAATTTCTAAGATCCTTGTACAAGAACATGGACGTAGATTATCAAGCAGAGGGCCACGTTATAAATGCAATCATTTGGGTCGGTACAGAGAAGAATTTGAAGCTTTACCGGACTTTAGTTCGGCCACATTTAGAGTGTTGCGTGTAGTTTTTGTTGCCCCATTACAGGAAGGATGTGGAGGTTTTGCAGTGCAGAGGTTTGCCAGAATGATGCATGGGCGAGCGGTAATTAGCTGCAGGGAGAGGTTGGACAGACCTGGAGTGTTCTCTCTGGAGTGTCGGAGGTTGAGGGGAGACCTGAAAGTATATAAAATTATGAGAGGCATAGCTGGGACAGAATTTTCTTTCCCCCCAGTGTGGAAATATCAAAGGCAGAGAGGGAGAGGATGTTGGCTTGACTTGACACCGTCACTGAGATCTCTATTTCCTTCCTGTCCTTCAGCTTGTCACTGTTTGTGATCTGTCCCACCACAGTGGAGTCATCTGCAAACTTGTAGATGAAGTTCGGGCAGTGTTTAGCTGCACAGTCCCAAGTGTACAGGGAGGCTAGTAGCGAGGGCATAGCTTAAAGGAAATGTGTGGGGACAGTTCTATTACACAGAGGGCGGTGGGTGCCTGGAACGCACTGCCAGGGGGTGGTTGGTGGAAGCAGATACGATAGTGCCGTTTACAACTTGTAAGTTGTAAACGCCACTTTTAGCAGAATATTGAATTCTGTTGTATTTTCAAGAATAGACAATCAGAAAAACCACAATAGTGTAGCCACAATGATTAGACTCAAAACTTTAAGGACGTGGGTTTAAAAGGTAGATGATTCATGTAGTTCTTGTGAAATGCCATCTTGTGTAATGGCATCATAGCAGATTTAGAATTATTATCTCTGGGGGTCGGAGTCGGATACACATGAAATCAAGGAGTCGGAGACGAGGCGGGTGTTTTGGGTGTCGACTCCACAGCCCTGTTTACAAGGTTTTTAGATAGGCCCATGGATATGGAAGGTTATATGTGCAGACGGAGGGGATTAGTTTGATTCGGCATCATGTTCGGGACAGACACCGTGGCCCGAAGGTCCTGTTGCTCTCAGCATGAAGCAAGGTGGTCTGCGTTTACGAGAGTGAAGGGCCTGTCCCACTTTCAAGACCTAATTCACGACCTCTGCCGAGTTTGCCCTTGACTCATACTCGCAGCATGGTCGTCACGAGGTCGTCACAAGGTCGTAGGTAGGTCGTAGCAGGCCATGACGCTAGTCGTAGGTACTCGTGGCATCAAGTAGATCGGGGCGTTTTTTCTAGTCTGATGAAAAATGTCCATGAGTAAAAAAGGTCGTGAATTAGGTCGTGAAAGTGGGACAGGCCCTTTAATTTCAGTGTCAGAGGCGCTGACGGCCTGGGATCACTTCACTAAAACATTTTTGAACCGAATAGTTGTGATTTATTCCTTTGTGGTCATTTCAGCTTGAATATTCTGTGGACATTTAATACAGCTTTGCATTCAACACTATAATCCCAACCTCGTTCATCACCAAACTCCAGGATCTAGGAATCAGCTCCACCCTTGGCCACTGGATTCTCGGCTTTCTGACCCACGCAGCACAATCAGTGAGGAGAGGTAACAAAACACCTCTATGATGATCCTCAACACCAGAATCCTGTAAGGATGCATACTCATAAATTCATAAGTTATAGAAGCAGAATTGGGCCATTCGGCACATCGAAGGGCCGAAGGGCCGAATGGCCTACACAGGAATTCGGGAGAGCTCTTGAATTACCTCGTACAGTGGGACAGGCCCTTTAGAGAGCACACTGTCGGGTTGCATCACAGCTTGGGTTTGGCACACCTCTGCCTAAGGCCGCAAGAAATCACACAGAGTTGTGGGTGTAGCCCAGTCTATCACACAGACCACACTCCCCACCATTGTAGGTGTAGCCCAGTCCATCACACAGACCACACTCCCCACCAGCGACTCCATCTACACTTCACACTGCCTCCGGAAAGCAGCCAACATAATCAAAGACTTGTCCCTGTCCCACCCCAGTCATTCCTTCTTCTCCTCGCTCCCATCAGGCAGAAGGTACAGAAGCTTGAAAGTGCCCACCACCAGACTCAGGAACTGCTTCTTCCCCACTAGTCCCAAACTACTGAGGGGCCCTTCCTTGTTAGAGTGTAGTTTTGACCTTCCAACCTACCACATTGCAGACATTGCAACTTTTTCTCTGTAACTGTAATGCTGCAGCAATATATTCTGCACTCTGGTATTGTTCTCTTTGTACTTGTGTATGGCTTAATTGTATTCATGTATTGTATGATCATGCCTCTACTCCCCGAGAGGATATCGGAGAGTCGGTATGTCACGGAGGACTCTCTCGAGCTTCTACAGGTGCACAGTAGAGAGCATGCTGACCGGTTGCATCGTGGCTTAGTTCGGCAACTTGAGCGTCCAGGAGCAGAAAAGGCTGCAATAAGTCGTAACCACTGCCCAGTCCATCATCGGCTCTGACCTCCCTACGATCAAGGGGATCTATCGCAGTCGCTGCCTCAAAAAAGCTGCCAACATCATCAAGGACCCACACCATCCTGGCCGCACACTCATCTCTCCGCTACCATCAGGTAGAAGGTACAGGAGTCTGAAATCTGCAACTCCCAGATTCAGGAACAGCTACTTCCCCACAGCCATCAGACTATAAAACACAACTTCAAACAAACTATGAACTATGACAGCCTATTGCACTTTATCTGTTTATTGATGTGTGTGTATATATATTCTATGGTATATGGACACACTGATCTGATCTGTATTTATGACTACAATATCCTGTTGTGCTGCAGCAATGCAAGAATTTCATTGTCCTATCTGGGGCACGTGACAATAAACTCTCTTGAATTGACGGCTTTGTAGGTGAGTAAGATCGTGAGAGGAATAGAATGCCCAGAGTATTTTTATACAGAATCGGGGAATTAAAAACCAGAGGACATAGTTTTAAGTTGAGGAGGGAAAGATTCAATATGAACCTGATGGGCATTTGTTTAAACACAAAGAGTGGTGGGTATGTGGAACGAGCTGCTGGAGGAGGTAGTTGAGCAAGGTATTATCACAATGTTTAAAGAAACATTTGGACAAGTACCTGGATCGGAAATGTTTAGAGGGATATGGGCCAAATGCGGATGGATGGGACTAGTGCAGATGGGGCACGAAGCTCGGCATCGGCAAGTTGGGCTGAAGGGCCTGTTTCCACGCTCTATGACGAAGGATAGCACACAAACATAGGTTTTCACTGTAATCTAGGTACACGAGGCAATCACATAGCAGAACCAAAGTTAAGGTGGACTCAACATCACATTTACGAAGGAGTTGCCGACGTATTTGCAAAAAAAGAATGAGCAGGATTCTTCTTCTTGCGTTTGAAGCAGCAGAGGTTATGTAACGGCCTCCAGGCGCTGTCGCCAACTCAATGTGCTGTTGTCGTGGGCTGTGAGGTCTACCCCTCCACCGGGGGGGGGAGTGGTGGAGGCCTCACCAGCAGGATTGAGCGGGAGGCTGACGTGGCTGGATTGCTTTTGCAGCGCGCCAGTACGATCACAATGGGAGGAATGGCCTCTTTCCATGCTGTAATCAATCTGTGATGCTGTACAGAAACTTTGTTGCTCAGTGCCTTTCAACTGATGTCCTGAGACAGCGTTTAGCAAAGCACCAAGAAGAAGAAGGGTCCTGACCCCGATCGTCCCCTGTCCATGTTCTTCAGAGATGGCGCAGTGAGCTGATGGTAGAGTTGCTGCCTCATAGCAGCAGAGACCCGGGTTTGATCCTGACTGCGGGTGCTGACTATACAGAGTTTGCATGTTCTCTCTGTGACTGCCTGGGTTTTCTCCGGTTTCCTCCCACATCCAGGTTTTTAGGTTAATTGGCCTCTGTAAATTGTCCCTAATGTGTAGGATAGGACTAGTGTGAATGGGTGATTGCTGGTCATGGCAGGGCTTGGTGGGCTAGAAGACCTGATACCATGCTGTATCTCTCCACCAAACGAAACTAAGATGCTGCCTGATCCACTGAGTTACTCCAGCACTTTGTGTCCATTTTGGTAAACCAGTAACTACAGGTCCTTGCGTCCAATGTTTAGATTTCCCAATGTAATCATCTTGCTCTGGCCCACAATATCTGTGCTGAACATGATGCCAACCTCTCCCGAAAGCGCAGCCCCTCGAGTCCTGGCAACATCCTGGCAAATCTTCGCTGCACCCTTTCCAGCTTGGCAACATCTTTCAAATAACCTGTCAAGTCTCTTTCTGTCCCTTTTTTTCCCTCCTCTTCAGGGTCTATCTCTTAATCTCCTTCCTCTAACTCTTCGCCCAAGGGTTCCCTTTCCATCTGCCATGCTTTTTCACTTTCACAACTCTTCTACTTTCTCTGTTGATATTTCTTTCTCTTTTCTTTCTTTTCTAAAGCCTTAAAAAATTAAGGGGTACAATGATTGTAATACTATATATTGGATGTACACTGATGTAACTTACGGTATCTCTAATAAATAAAGATTTTTAAAAAAAGTTTATTCATGTATGTGACAAATAAACTTGACTTGACATGGTGAACAAAACGGAACACAACACTCTAAATGTGGCTTGACCATGTCTTGTGCAACTCAGATGACCTCCCAACTTCTACACTTCAAAGCGCCTCTTTCACCAACCTATCTACTTTTTATATCACTTTCAAGGAACTATGTATCTGCATTCCTGGATCCCTCTGCTCCACAACATTCCCCGGAGACCAACAGTTCGCTGCGTAGGTCCTGACTTTGTCAGTTCTCCCAAAATGCAACACCTCGCATCTCTCCGCATTAAAGTCCATCAACTATTCCTCAGCCCACCCGCCCAACCGATGAAGATCCTGCTGGAATTTCTAACCATCTTCACTATCCACAATGCCATCAATGTTGTGTCATCTCCAAACTTGCTAATCGTCTCTTGTATGTTCTCATCCAATATAGACAATAGGTGCAGGAGTAGGCCATTCGGCCCTTCGAGCCAGCACCGCCATGCAAAGTGATCATGGCTGATCATCCCCAATCAATCCAAATCATTGATATCGATGACAAACAACAAAGGCAATTTTCTAACCATTCATCTACCTCACCTAGGATCCCATGTGATCTAGCCCTCCGGAGCAGCCTATTGGTATCTCTGGGCTTATTCTTGTGACGTGTAGCGAGGTACAGTGAAAAGCTTTGTTTTGCACGCTATCCAAACAGATCAGATAATACCACACATAAATACAATCAAGGCAAACTCCAGTACAATAGGGAGAGCAAAGGGGAAGATACAGAGTGCAGAATATAGTTCTCAGCATTGTAGCGCATCAGTTCCAGAGACAAAGTCCAATGCCCGCAATGGCGTAGAGGTGAATCGGACAGTACCCTAGCTTAATGAAGGACCGTTCAGAAGCCTGACAACAGAGGGGAAGAAGCTGTTCCTGAGTCTGGTGGTGCACGCTTTCAAGCTTCTGTACCTTCTGCCGGACAGAGCGGTTTCAGAGGAGTTTAGTTTTGAGAAACAGGATGTAAACAGGCCATTCAGTCAACCAAGTGATCACCCATAGACTCTTCTATCCTACACACTAGGGACAATTTACAGAAGCCAATTAATGTACAAAACCCACGCATCTTTGGAGTGTGGGAGGAAACCGGAACACCCGGAGGATGCACGTTGTGGTCACGGAGAGAACGTGCAAACTCCATACCGACAGCACCCAAGGTCAGGATCAAACCTGGGTCTCTGGCGCTGTAAGGCAGCAACTCTACTGCGCCCTAAAGTTATTGCAGGAACTACTAACCACAGAGCTACACAACGTACGGGGTGTTGTTGATGTACTGAGTGAGAGCCTGCTTTAATTTTAGAGATACAACATGGATTCAGGCCCTTCAGCCCACTAAGTCCATGCTAACCATCGACCACCCATTCACACTGGTTCAACATTATTCCACTTTCTCATCCAGTCCCTACAAACCAGGGACAAATTACAGGGCTAATTCACCTACAAACACACACATCTTAGGGATGTGGGAGGAAACCAGAGCACCCGGAGAAAACCCATGCGGTCGCTGGGAAAAGCGTGCAAACTTCACGCAGAGAGCACCCGAGGTCAGGATTTAACCAGGGCGTGTGAGCCAGTGGCTCTACCCGCTGCACCACCGTGCCACCCTGTTCCTGAGTCTGGTGGTGACAACAAGGAGAGAATCAGGTCAAGAAAAAATACCTACTGTAACCCTGGACTGAGACGGAGAGCAGGACGGTGCAGAGACAAACCCGGAGAGAGCACATCGCCAACACTTCAGTGTGGTGTCCACCGCACACACTGCTGTGAGCTTCTTGTCGCTGAAATACAGAAGTCACTCAAAGTGTTTCTTCATTTCCCTTTAAGCCCTCAGAAACTAGTTGAGGACTGCCGGAAGTCATTTCGTAGTGGGCTGAGAGAGTCTTTGTACTGTGACCGTGGGAGACAAATTCGGGGTGCTTATTGAAAAGGCAAAACTGTATATTAGAGGGCACCGCAAGGGGTTAAATAGAGAGTCAAAGGCTCATATAGCATAGGCAGGTGAGGCAGGTACAACTGCAACATTTAATAAGCATCTGGACAAGTACTCCGATAGGGAAGGTTTAGAGGGATATGGGCCAAATGCAGGCAGGTGGGACAAGTGTAGATGGGGAATGTTGGTCAGCGTGGGAAAATTGGGCCGAAGGGCCTGATTCCACACTCTATGATTCTAATCCCATCTGGCCCTTATCCCGCTAAACCTTTCTCATCCATGTAGCAGTCCACGCCTTTTAGAGTCGTTAGCATGCCTGCCTCAACTTCCTTCTCTGGCAGCTCGATCCAACTGTGCGAAAAAGTTGCCCCTCTCGGGGTTCCGATTAAATCTTTCCCCTCTCAACTTTAATTCTTCATCCTCCTATTCTGGGTAAAAGACTCTGTGCATTCACCCAATCTATTCCCCTCATCATCAAATACACCTCTATAAGATCACCTCGCAGGCTCCTGCACTCCAAAGTATAAAGCCCTAGCCTGCCCAACCCCTACCTATAGCTGAGACCCTCGGGTCCCGGCAACATCCTTGTAAATGGTCTCTGCACTCTTTCCAGCTTAACTACATTGTTCCTGCAGCAGGGTGACCAAAACTGAACACAATTCTCCAAATGCAGCCTCACCAACTTCTTACACAGGCAGTGAAGAAAGCGAATGGCATGTTGGCCTTTATAACAAGAGGAATCGAATATAGGAGGAAAGAGGTCCTTTGCAGCTCTACAGAGCCCCAGTGAGAACACACCTGGAGTATTGTGTGCAGTTTTGGTCCCCTAATGAGGAAGGACATTCTTGCTATTGAGGGAGTGCAGCATTGGTTTACAAGGTTAATTCCCGGGATGGCGGGACTGTCATACGCTGAGAGAATGGAGCAGCTGGGCTTGTACACTCTGGAGTTTAAAAGGATGAGAGGGGATCTCATTGAAATATATAAGATTGTTAAGGGTTTGAACACGCTAGAGGCAGGAAACATGTTCCCGATGTTGGGGGAGTCCAGAATCAGGGGCCCCAGTTTAGAATAAGGAGTAAGCCATTTAGAATGGAGACAAGGAAACACTTTTTCTCACAGAGAGTGGTGTCTGTGAAATTCTCTGCCTCAGAGGGCCGTGGAGGCAGGTTCTCTGGATGCTTTCAAGAGAGAGCTAGAGAGGGCTTTTAAAGTTGGCGGAATCAGGGGATATGGGGAGAAGGCAAGAACGGGGTACTGATTGGGGATGATCAGCCATGATCACATTGAATGGCGGTGCTGGCTCGAATGGCCGAATGGCCTACTCCTGCACCTATTGTCTATTGTCTATCATACAACAGTAAACCGATCTTCCAACTTCTACAATCAATATCAACTGATGAAAGCCAAAATGCTGAGACCTTCCTTAACCATCTATCAGTGCTGCCACTTTCAGGGAACCATGTCCCTACACTACTAGACCCCTCTGCTCTACATCACTCCCCACAGCTCCATGTCATTCACTGTTTAGCTTCTGCAAGTTTGACTTCCTCAAAAGACAACGCCTCTGCATTAAACTCCATTAACTTACTTGTCTGCGTTAACCATTCCTCAGCCCACGTGCCCAACTGATCAAGACCCTGCTGTCATTTTTCATAACCATCTTTGCCGTCTACAAATACCTACTTTAGTGTGATCTGCAAACTTGCTAATCACACTGTATGTTGTCAACCAAATCATTGATATAAACCACAAAAGGCAATGGGCCCAGCTATAAAATAAACTAAATCTACAGCAACAAGTCCTGCCCTATCCAACCTCTTCCTGTGACTCAAGCCCAGTTAATATTAATATGCTAACACTAATATACTAAAAGATGCGTGGGTTTTGTACATTAATTGGCTTCTGTAAATTGTCCCTATTGTGTAGGATAGAAGAGTCTATGGGTGATCACTTGGTTGGCCCAATGGCCTGTTTACATCCTGTTTCTCAAAACTAAACTTCTCTGAAACCGCTCTGTCCGGCAGAAGGTACAGAAGCTTGAAAGCGTGCACCACCAGACTCAGGAACAGCTTCTTCCCCTCTGTTGTCAGGCTTCTGAACGGTCCTTCCATAAGCTAGGGTGCGGTCCGATTCACCTCTGCCCCATTGCGGACATTGGACTTTGTCTCTGGAACTGATGCGCTACAATGCTGAGAACTATATTCTGCACTCTGTATCTTCACCTTTGCTCTACCTATTGTACTGGAGATTGACTTGATTGTATTTATGTGCAGTATTATCTGATTAGATGCAAAACAAAGCTTTTCACTCTACACCGGTACACGAGACAATAATAACCTTAAACCTAAAGTGAAGCCTTTTAAACTATGTTGTTTAATGTACTCTGAACCATTGTGAGAGCATCTGTTTCTCTCTCTGAGTACCAGAGTTAATCACCTTCCGGGCAAAATCTTTATTCTTCAAATCCCCTCGAGATTTCTTACTTGGGACAGGCAGATCCAACAAGTAGTTAGTAAGCCAAGTTCGTTCAAGTTCGAGTTTGAATTTATTGTCACATGCACCAATTAAGGTTCAGTGATATTTGAGTTACCATGCAGCCATAGTAAGTGAAAAGCAACAATCCACAATAGCCAAAAAACAATCTGAAGAAGTGTCTCAATAGACAATAGACAATAGACAACATCAGGTGCAGGAGTAGGCCATTCAGCCCTTCGAGTCAGCACCGCCATTCAATGTGATCATGGCTGATCACGGGCCCCACTCAGTACCCCGTTCCTGCCCTCTCCCCATATCCCCTGACTCCGCTATTTTTAAGCTCTCAAGCTCTCTCATGAAAGCATCCAGAGAGCCTGCCTCCACCGCCGTCTGAGGCAGAGAATTCCACAGACTCACCACTCTCTGTGAGAAAAAGTGTTTCCTCGTCTCCGTCCTAAATTGCTTACTCCTTATTCTTAAACTGTGGCCCCTGGTTCTGGACTCTCCCAACATTGGGAACATGTTTCCTACCTCTAACATGTCCAAACTCTTAACAATCTTATATGTTTCAATAAGATCTCCTCTCATCCTTCTGAACTCCAGAGTGTACAAGCCCAGCCGCTCCATTCTCTCAACATATGACAGTCCCGCCATCCCGGGAATTAACCTTGTAAACCTATGCTGCACTCACTCAATAGCAAGAATGTCCTTCCTCAAATTAGGGGACCAAAACTGCACACAATACTCCAGGTGTGGTCTCACTAGGGCCCTGTACAACTGCAGAAGGAGAAGGTCTCGACCCGAAACGTCACCAATTCCTTCGCTCCATAGATGCTGCCTCACCCGCTGAGTTTCTCCAGCATTTTTGTCTACCTTCGATTTTTCCAGCATCTGTAGTTATTTCTCAAAACAAGACACACAGCCACATAAAATAAAATTTAAGATAAACATCCACCATAGCAGAATCCACATTCCTCACTGTGATGGAAGGTAATAAGGTTCAATCATCTTCCTCTTTTTTCACAAGTGGTTGGGGCTGTTGACCCCTCCGCAGTCGCCGCTGCTGACGGTCCGATGTCCGAATCCCTCGCGTCGGGATGATGGAAACTCCGACGTCAGTACGGATTGGAACACTCCGCGGCATGGAGCTCCCGAGTCGGACTCTTCTTACCGGAGACCGCGGGCTTCACAGTGTCAAAGTCCACAGGCCTTGCGTTCTGCATTGCGGGGAGGGGTGCTGGGGTGCACATCTTTTGGATGCTGGAGGAAAATGGAGCACCTGGAGAAAACCCCACAAGCACAGGGGGAACCTGCAAACTCCGCGCAGACAGTGCCCGTGGTCAGGATCGAACCTGGGACTCTGGCGCCGTGAGGCAGCAACTCTACTGCTGCGTCACTACTGTGTTGAACGTGCTGGCGTGGGACTTCACTCTTCTGTACCTCCTGCCTGGCAGCAGCAGTGAGAAGATGCCGCCTTCTGGAAACAGCTTAACGGACTACAACCCCGCATGCCTTAGTTGTGGGAAGAAACCGGAGCACCAGGAGGAAACCCACGCGGTCACAGGGAGAATGTGCAAATATCGGATTGAATTTGGCTCTCGGGCACAGTGTGGCAGCGGCTCTTATCCCTTGCACTGTATCGTTATCGGTTTATCATTGTCACATATTATTGTCTCCTCACAGAGGGGCAATCCATCTACGAACCTGCACGTCTTTGGAATGTGGGAGGAAACCGGAGAACTCGGAGATAACCCCAAGCGGTCACAGGGAGAACGTGCGAACTCCACGCAGGCAGCACCCGAGGCCAGGATCGAACCCGGGTCTCTGGAGCTGTCAGGCAGCAACTCTAGCACTGTGTCACTCCAATGCTACAAACTATCTAAGTCCTCATCTGCCTGCTCCTTCACTGTTAAGGGCCTGTCTCGCTTTCACAACCTCTGCCGAGGTTGCCCTTGACTCATACTCGCAGCATGGTCGTCACGAGGTCGTAGGAGGTCGTAGGTAGGTCGTAGCAGGCCGTGATGATAGTCGTAGGTACTCGTGGCATCAAGTCGGTCGGGGTGTTTTTCTAGCCCGATGAAAAATGTCCACGAGTAAAAAAGGTGGTGAATTAGGTCGTGAAAGTGGGACAGGCCTTTAACTGTTACGAGCTGCTGAACATGACCGGCAACTTAACAATGTCCATGACAACCCTGTGTAAGTTCCTCTTTTTGTGTTGATTGAGGTCCCTGCTGTCATATCCTACCCTTTTCTATTTATAAGCTCACAAAGTATAGTTGTCTTCCCCTATACGGCAGAGCAAATATTTTTTTTTATCTTTGGCTCTAGTTGCACTTCCCCTCTGATTCCTTGTCGACAGCACGATGCATTTAGGGGCTGTCCCACTGTACGAGCTAAGTCAAGAGTTCTCCCGAGTTTCCCCTGATTCGAACTCAGAGAATTACGGTAATAGCCGCTCATAGTTACTCGGGGCTCTCTTGGACATTTTTCAACATGTTGAAAAATCTTCACGAGTCTTTACGAGTTACCGCGTTTCCCCAGTACCTGCCATTAGCGTTACGAGCCGCTAAGAGACGTCCCGAGCATTGACGTACTCGCTACGTACATTCTACGTGCTTACCACGAGTTTGATTCGGGAGAGCTCTTGAATTACCCCGTGCAGTGGGACAGGCCCTTTACCGATATTGATGTGGACAGGATGTTTCCATTCGTGGGAGAATCTAGGACCAGAATACACAGCCTATGACTCCATACCTCCCGATGCCTCGGAAAAGCAGCCAACTTAATACAGACCTGGTCTGTTGAAGGGCCTCGACCTAAAACGTTATGCAAGATGCTGTCCCTCCCCGCTGAGCTATTCCAGCATTTTGTGTCTATCTTTGGTGTAAACCATCATCCACAGTTCCTTCCTACACCTTTCTCACCCTCGTCTCTCAGGTTGGCGCGGACCTGGTGGGCCGAAGGGCCTGTTTCCGCGCTGTATCCCTAAAAGGGAGATGAGGGATTGGTCACAGAGAGACGAGGGTGAGAAAGATCATGGAGTCAGGGGATATGGGGAGAAGGCAGGAAGGGGGTACTGATTGGGGATGATCAGCCATGATCACATTGAATGGCGGTGCTGACTCGAAGGGCCAAATGGCCTACTCCTGCACCTATTGTCTGTTGCCAAGCCAATTTTACTTCGGAGTCACGTGAGTGACTACGTGAATAGAAGCCCGTACAGCCGTTGGTGCGTCATGACGTCAGACGCTGGTGCAGTCGGCCGGTTGGAGCAGCAGCGCTCCTCCAAGCGGTAAGTGTAAACGGAGGTAAGGTTTTTTTTTTTAATTTTTTACCACAGGTCATTTTCTGTGACGGTTTGGAGTTCTTGTAGATATGTTGCAGAAAGTGAAGAAGGTGTCGGCGAGGCGCTCCGGGGGTAGAAAGGAAAAGTGGCCAGGAGAGTGTTGAGGATGGAGGCCCGTCTGGTACACCTGGTCCGGTGCTGGCTACACAGCCAGTGGTTGCGGACCCACTGCCGGGGGGCAGTGAAGGCTTGCCAGTAGGGCGGAAGGCCACTGGCAAGTCTCTGTGGCCCGTAGATGTGTCGGGCCTGGAGGTTATACCCTCCATAGGAGAGTCCGTTTGCTCACGGCTTTCCCACGTCGAGATTCTATTACAAAAGAATGCTCGACAGGGTCCAGCTCCGTGAGGAGGAGTGGTGCCCAAGCCAGGCTGATGGAGAGCTTGTGCTAGCAGCACCTGTTTCAGGGCTGCAGAACTATCCTGCCTGTGAGGAGGATGTTCTATCAGTGCAGTTTGCTGACACTGATTCTATGCTGGGGGAGAGCAGTAAAGGAGTTCGGTTGGAGGTAATTCCGAACATTGCTGGGAAGTTTGCTGAGCATAAAGAGGCAGGAAAGGCGATTGATGTAGAATTGGCCGAAGCAATTCAGTATATGCTCTCCCACCAGTTACAGGAGCTAGCTATGGATGAAGTAGCAAAAAACTATAAAGCTCCTGTTAATTGTGATCTCCTGAAGGTACCGGTGGTTAATCACCAAATTTGGTCATAGATGGGTATGCCTGCTAGGCCCAGGAGATGAAGTTTTAAAAAAGTGCTTAACCTGTTGTCAGCAGGTATTACAGCTGTGGTGAAAGTTATTGACACAAGCAATATGGTTGAAGCACACCAGGACGAACTGGGATTCCTTTGTAATGCATTTTGAAATTAATAATATCGGGAGGGCCGCTATTAGGCCAGTGCTAATCCGAATTTGGCGAGTTTGTGCAAACGAAATCTGTTGTTTGGTGGTAACCTTGCAAAAAGGGTCAAAGACTGTAATGAGGTTGTTAAAACCATGGCCCTCATTAAGCCAGCTGGCAAGCAAGGCAAAAAGGGTTCTCTACAAGAAGTCGAGGACAACAAGGTCCGCAAGGAAAGATGCAGGTAAGGAATATAACATTGACAGACGATGAATTAACTGATGTTCCTGTTCAAATTGGGGAAGGTTAAAATTGTTTCTCAAACAATGGCAGCAGTTGACATCAGATTTGTTCATACTTAGTAGTATTGAAGGGGTGAAAAATTGAATTTTACTCTAAGGACAGTCTACCTAATCAACATTTTCCTAGTCGTAAACTTATTTTTTCAGATGAGGAAAATGTGCTTATTCAAGCAGAGATTCAGTCTTTACATAAGAAAGGGGTAATTGAGCCTTCTGTCTATCAAAGTCAACAATTTCTGTCAAGTATATTTCCCAGATCTAAAAAGACTGGGGGATGTAGAATTATTCTGGATTTATCGAGTTTGAACAAATTTGTTTGTTATAGGCATTTCAAAATGGAGACCTTTACCACGAGCAAACATCTAGTGTCCAAAGGGTATTATATGGCAACCATTGATTTAAAGAATGCGTATTACTCAGTGTCTATTCATGGTGATGATAGAAGATATTTGAAATTTACTTGGATGACTGAGCTGTGGCAATTCAGGGCATTGCCGAATGGATTAACTTCAGCTCCTAGATTATTTACTAAATTGGTAAAACCTGTGTTAGCATTACTTAGAGCTCAGGGGCATGTGGTAATGGCCTATTTAGATGATATTCTGATTGTTGGAAAGACTCATGCTGAAACTCAATCATCAGTTTCAGTTGTTAAAATCACTTTTGAACAAATGGGATTTGTTATTCACCCAGATAAATCTAAATTATCACCAGTCCAAATTATTGATTATCTGGGATTTACCATTAATTCCAATCACATGTTGGTAACTTTGCACCAGGGATAAATTGAATCAGTTAATTGAGGACTGTGTTAATCTCGTTGGAGAACAACAGCCTTCGATTAGACAAGTAGCCAGTTTAATTGGGAAGTTTGTTGCAGCATTTCCAGCTGTGCAGTATGGTCCTCTGCATTATCAACAATTACAACGATCAAAGGAACAGGCACTGAGAATACAAAGGGGCCATTTTGATAGGCCTATGCAGTTGTCAGCTGGGGCGATTGCTGACATACACTGGTGGATAGTACATGTTTCAAAAAGTTTAGGAAGGCTTTGGTGGAACCACCGTCACTGATATTACAGACTGATGTAAGTGCACTGGGTTGGGGTGCAACAGATATGTCTTCTAGTTGTGGAGGCAGATGGAATGTGGATGAGACGTCGCTTCTTCAATTAAGAGGGATTAATTATTTAGAGTTGTTGTGCACCTGGTATGGGCTCAAAGCTTATTGTTCTACAAGGAGGGATCTGCATGTGCAGGTTCAGATTGACAACACCACAGCAGTGGCATATGTAAACCACATGGGTGGAGTTAAGTCACAGTCTTGTGATAGACTGGATAACCAGATTTGGAGCTGGTGTATTGACCAAAATATCTGGCTTTCAGCACTTTATTTGCCAGGAAGGTTCAACACGGTAGCTGACACTAGGTCACGTCAGTTTAATGACAACATTGAATGGATGTTAAATCAGGATGTATTTAACCAAATGATTGTTCAGTATGGATTGCCAGATATTGACTTGTTTGCATCTCGATTAAATCATCAGTTACCTAGATATGTTTCATGGGAACCAGATACTGGGGCAGTAGCAGTGGATGCTTTTTCGCTGCATTGGGGAGGAATGTTCGTGTATGTATTTCCTCCATTCTGTCTCATCAGCAGATGTTTGCAAAAGATCAAGGAGGACTCCGCTTCAGGGGTATTGGTAGTGCCAGATTGGCCTACACAAGCATGGTTTCCCGTTGTATTACAAATGGCTAGGGAGCCTTACATGCTTATGCCCAAGAATAAAAATCTACTGGTAAATGCAGTCACTGGGGATCAACATCCTTTATATGATCGTATTGATCTGTTAATTTGCAGATTTTAAGGAGGCCATACCTGGGGAGAGGACTGTCTCATCGGACTGGGGATATTCTCACGTTGGCCTGTAGGGATAGTACACAGCAGCAATATATCACCTACATAAGGAAGTGGGAGCAATTCTGCCTACAGCAGAATATTGTATATCACACTGCAGGGATCACGGACGTATTGGAGTTTCGACCAAAAATTAAGTTACAGTGCGATTAATTCAGCCAGAAGTGCTCTGTCTTCTTATTTACCTATGAATGCAAAATTGCATACAGTAGGGACACATCCATTAGTTTCACGATTCATGAAGGGAGTTTTTCAATTCTAATCCTCCTAAACCCAGGTATGCCGGTATTTGGAATGTGAGTGAGGTTCTTATGGTTCTTCGCCAGTGGGCTCCGGTTACAAGCCTATCTATAGCCAAATTATCTATGAAGGTGGTCATGCTTATGGCGTTGGTTTCAGCTCAACGTGTACAAATGTTGCAAAAGCTACGGCTAGATAGAATGCATGTGTCGGCAGATGCCATTATATTTTATGTCTATGATTTGCTTAAACATAATAGAAGAGGCATGACAGGATGTAAGATTGTGTTTTCAGCATTCCCCGCAGATGATCGCTTGTGTGTAGTCTCACATTTATCTCATTACATTGAGATTACTAAACCTCTGAGAGGAACAGAGTTGGCTTTGTTTATTAGTCACAAAAAACCACACAGTAAGGTGTCGGTGCAAACGATTTCAAGGTTCCTAAAGCAGGTCCTGGCAAGTGCAGGAATTGATAATCTCTCATTCCACCAGGGCGGCATTAACTTCCGCGGCAAGGGCGATGGACTTGCCAATAGACCATATCCTCGCGGCCGCAGGATGGTCCAGTGAGCTAACTTTTCAGAGGTTTTATCACAAGCCAATTTCAAGGCTCGGGGTTTGCTGATTCTGGTTTCAGTACTGTTACACTTTTCCCCTGAGTTAGAGGGGTTTGTTATGATTTGTTTGTAAATAAACTGTTATTCATTTAACAAATGTATTACTGATGCATGATTGATTGTTAACGACTTTTGAGTCAATCCAGGCAGTGTGAACGTCGGATTTCGGTCTGCGGCGTGAATTCACAGTGCTTTGAAGTCTTCACGTAGTCACTCACGTGACTCCGAAGTAAAATAGTAAGATTAAACGAGAACTTACCAGTTAGAAGTTTTTTATGAGGAACTTACCAGTTTGAAGTTTGATCTTTATTTTATGCCCTCCGCTCCCACCCTCATAGATCTCATCTGGTAGTTCTAGTTTTATCATCTTACCATCATACTACAGTCATTGTTAGCTGTGAATTCATTCCGCTGCTTTGAAGATTGACGCACCAACGGCTGTACGGGCTTCTATTCACGTAGTCCCTCAACTCGACTCCTCATAAAATAAAGATCAAACTTCAAACTGGTAAGTTCTCGTTTAATCTTACTATTAATCTACAAACCTGTACGTGTGGAGTGTGGGAGGAAAGCGAAGATCTCAGAGAAAACCCACGCAGGTCACGGGGAGAACGTGCAAACTCCGTACAGACAGCACCCGTAGTCCGGATCGAAAACGCGGGTCTCATTGAAACTTACCAAATAGTGAAAGGCTTGGATAGGGTGGATGAGGAGAGGATGTTTCCACTAGTGGGAGAGTCTAGGACCAGAGGCCACAGTCTCAGAATAAAAGGACGTTCCTTTAGGAAGGAGATGAGGAGGAATTTCTTTAGTCAGAGGGTGGTGAATCTGAGGAATTCATTGCCACAGATAGCTGTTGAGGCAAAGTCAATGGATATTTTTAAGGTGGAGATAGACTGATTCTTGATTAGTGCAAGTGTCAGGGGTTACGGGGGAGAAGGCAGGAGAATGGGGTTGAGAGGGAGAGATAGATCAGCCATAATTGAATGGTAGACCTGATGGGCTGAATGGCCTGCTCCTAGAACGTATGAACCCTAATTTGTACCTGGCATGGACACCGCCTGACCTGGCATTCCTCTGAATCTTCCTCACACAATGGAAGATGGTTGTTCTTTTTTTTTAATTTTTTTAATTTATTTATTAGAAATAAGTACATTACATTTTCATGGTACCTTTTTATAGGTTCCCAGAATTATTAAGACATTCTTTGTACAACTTTCTTTTTTTTTAGAAAGAAATGAAAAAGAAAGAAGTATCGAAGAGTAAAGAATAGTCTAGTGAGTGTAGTATAAAGAAAGAAATAAGTGAGAAAGTGAAGCAGAAAGGTGATTTTACTTCGGAGTCACGTGAGTGACTACGTGAAGAAGCCCCGCCTGGCGCTGGAACGACATTACGTCGACGCTGACGGCAGAGCATGAGCTGCAGAGGCAGCTCCTCGACAGCGGTAGGTACGGGCCCGCAGGGAAGTGCAGTTGAATAACTTACAGGGTCTAAAAACTCTGTGGCTGGTGTATTGAACCACCAGGATTTAAAACGAATTTAAAAGCAAAAAATAAATAAAAGTTAAAATAGAAAGAAAATACTCTGTGTAAAAAACAACGGAGTTTAATAAGAACGTCCCAGGGGAATACTCAGCGATCGGGACGGGAGATTAAGTACGGAGCCGGTTCCGATACTGGTGGCCGTTAAAATTACGTTAGGGAGACTTTTAGTCGCTCCACAAACTTTTGGCAGGGGGGAAAATTTTAAAAAAGTCAGAAAGGCCATAATTTAAATTTTTTTTAAAAGTTCAATAAAAGGCCTTCAGACTAAAAAAGCTTTATGGTTTAAAAATAATGTAAAAAGATTCCAAAAATAAAAATAAAAATTCAACCAAAAAGGGTTTAAAAGACCCAAAAACATTCCCACCCTAAGGGGGTTTCAAACCCTAACGTACAAAACCTGAATAAAGGAGTGAGGCCATGGAAAATAACCATGGAAACCAAAATTAGTTGGTCTCTCACTAAAGCTGTTATGGTTAAAACAGCAGAATAATAATAAAACTTTTATGTTTTGTTCAGTTGCACCACAGCACAAAATATATATAGAGGTGTACTAGGTACGATACCTGAATGAATGAGTGAGGCCATGGAAAGTAAACATGGAAACCAAAAAATTAATTGGTCTCTCACCAAAGCTGTTATGGTTGAAACAGCAGAATATTGATAAAACTTTTATGTTTTATAAAGATATCAACGGTGAATCCGTTATGATATCCATGTCTCAATTATATGAGATATAAGGAAATACGATTTCAAAATATTTCAAACTGGTGCATGGCATCACTATTCATGGAAAACAAATAAAACATTGTGCAAATAACCAATACATTTAAAATAAAAAATAAATTGCCATCAGTTTGTGGAGCTCAAATGGGAAGAAATATATAATATTCATTTTAGTTATATATATGTAATTGTATAGGGACCAAATTTGCACTCTAGATTTGCAGGTCAATGCAAATCAGGTTATGTTAAACTCCTGATTATTATGGAATAAAACCTGCCTTATGATAAATCAAAAACATTGATTACAAAAGAACAGACTATTGGTGTTTAAACTTTGGGGAAAAAATTATGATCCAATATAAAGATTTGATAATGGATCAAAACAAAGGCAGAAGTATTATAAATAAATATTATCCAACACAGCCTTATCTGAACCCATACAATTGGGAAAAGAACATAAATAAGAATGACTGTAAACTTTAAAAATATTAAGAACATATGTGACGAATAATATGTTTCTTCTTTTTGATTTTATGTTATTCCTTCTTAATATGTATTTACTTCTAATAAAAATATTTTACAAGAGTATATAACACTGTATCTTTGGGTGGCTGCTCGGGGAGTACTGAGTGTATTGGTATACTCTCTTTTTTTTCAAAAAAATGATTCAATGATTAAAAAAATAATATTACACTGCAATAAAACACACCAGATCCCACCACCATAATACAATCCAAAGAAATATCCTTAATAAACTGCTGTACAACTAAGTTACACTTCTTATCAAGGATGCATTCAACACCCTGCGAGGCCCAGTGGTCCCGGAACTCCCCCAGGGTGCCCGTGAACAGGGCGTATTCCCTTTCTAACCCCAACCGGGCACGGACGTAACCCCGGAAATGGGGCAGACAGCCGGCTCGGGTTTATGCCCTCCACCGCCTGGCACCATGACTCACGGGTGGCCAGTTTGGCCAGGCCCAGGAGCAACCCAACCAGGACATCTTCAGCTCTCCCTTGGTATACTCTCTGTACTGGGCCCCGCCACCCCCATCATTGCGAATTGGGTAAAGGTTGGCTTGGTTTACCTTTAACCCTTTGTATTGTTGTCTGTTTTAAGAAGTGAACTTTATCAGGGTGGTCGTTGGTCGGCGCAGACTCGATAGGCTGAAGGGCCTGTTTCCCTGCTCTATCTCTAAACTGAATTAAACTATTTAAAGCAAGAAATTGTGACTATACAAGGACACAGTCTGCAACAAAACTGTGGGTAACTACTGACCAACTATAAAGACACAGTCAGAGTTTGTAGGAACAGGACCTTTTACCTCTACGGTACCGGACTGACTCGCCGAAAGAAGAAGACGGCAGAGTGTTCGCCGGGTCTTGTCTATCAGCATATTGTGTTTCTATATCGGCATTGCTTGTGATTTATCATCATCACATGCACTAAGGTCAGGTCGGTGGGAGTTCCCCCCGCCACGGGTACCATTTAATCCCGTGCAACCTGCTCCATAGTCGGACAGTCGGCGACTAAACCGTCTTCCCCACCTGGTTTGCCAGGTGAGGAGGGGGCTATGGATCCCCAGCAGGACCAAAAACAAGACCTGTCAAAGGGCGGATGAGCTTCTAGCGAGCCAACAGCCACCCACACTTCAAAATCCATTGCCGATTACCATAAAGTCAACACCCCCCCCCCCCAGACAATGCCTCCCTTCCTGACGAGCTAAACCATTTCTACGCCCGCTTTGACCTGGACAACAAAACTCCAGCCATCAAAGTTGCTCCACCCCCGCATGAACAACCCCTCAGTCTCTCCACCTCTGCTGTACAAGATGCACTGAGCAAGGTGAATGAGCACAAAGCTGCCGGCCCTGATGGCATCCCCGGACGGGTGCTCAGGGCATGTGCTGGAAAACTATCCCTGGTCCTCACTGACATTTTCAATCTGTCACTGGCCCAGGGTGTCGTCCCCACTTGCCTCAAGACATCTATCATTGTGCCAGTGCCCAAACAATCAGCGACAGGGAGTCTCAGCGATTTCCGGCCAGTGGCACTCACCCCTACCTCAAAGCCAGCCTCCCCCCCACACTGGACCCCCATCAGTTTGCCTACCGGATCAATAGGTCTACAGAGGACGCCATATCGGCGGCCTACACTCTGCCCTGACCCACCTGGACAGTAATAACACCTACATCAGGTTGCTGTTCATTGACTTCAGCTCCGCTTTTAACACTGTCATACCCGCTAGCTTGATCACCAAACTCAGCGGTCTTGGCATCTCCACTTCCCTCTGCAATTGGACACTGGATTTCTTTACTAACAGACCACAGTCTGTTAGGATCAACCACCTCACCTCCTCCACTATAACACTGAACACTGGCGTGCCACAGGGCTGTGTGCTCAGCCCTCTCCTCTACTCTCTCTTCACCCATGACTGCATCCCTAAGTATGGCTCCAACGCCATCATAAAATTTGCCGACGACACCACGGTGGTAGGACTGATCATCGACAACGACGAGTCAGCCTACAGGGAGGAGGTCCAGCACCTGACAACCTTGTGTGCCGATAATAACCTCGTGTCCTCAACTCCCGGAAGACGAAGGAAAATCATTGTCGACTTCTGAAAGAACAGAGGGGGCAGTCACACCCCCATCCATATAAACGGGACTGAGGTGGAGCGGGTCTCCAACTACAAATTCCTCGGGGTACACATCTCGGAGGATCTGTCCTGGTCCCTCAACACCTCCAAGCTGATCAAAAAGGCGCAGCAGCACCTTTACTTCCTGAGGAGGCTCAAAAAAGCCCACCTGTCCCCCCAGGTCCTGACCAACTTCTACCGATGTACCATTGAAAGCATCCTGACCACCTGCTTTACGTATGGTACAGCAGTTGCACCATAGCAGACAGGAAGGCACTACAACGGGTGGTGAAAACCGCCCAGCACATCATTGGTGCCCCGCTCCCTGCCATGGATGCCCTCCACCGAAAACGGTGTCTGAGATGGGCTGGGAAGATCATCAAGGACCCCTCCCACCCTAACCATGGACTGTTTGCCCTCCTACCATCGGGGAGGCGGTACAGGAGCCTCAGGTCCCGCACCAGCAGGATGAGGAGTAGCTTCTATAATAACACCATCGCACTGCTGAACTCGGAGTCCCGCCGATAGATTTCCACATCTGTATTTATTTATCTGTATTTACCTATATATTGCTATCACTTCGTACTGTCACTAAACTGCATTTTGTTGTACCCATACTTGTATCTGTGCAACGACATTAAAGTTGAATTGAATTGAATTGAAGTAGAAGTTGCGATCACTGTCGTACACGGCATTTTCAGGAATGATGATAAAGCACACACCAAAATCCTATACTTCCAGCAGCGGAAGTCCGCAGGAACTGGAGGACAGAGATGGGTGGTACTTCCGTCACCGTTCTCGTTGGAAAACGGCACCACTGCGTCGCTAATGATTTCAACGATGAATGAAACGTGCACCAACTTACAATTACAAATGGTTAGAAAAAATGTCTTTCAGTCTTAAGAAAGGGCCCGACACGAAACATCGCCAATCCTTTTTCTCCAGAGATGCTGCCTGATCTGCTGAGTTACTCCAGCACTTTGTGTCTATCTTGAGTAAAAAATCTTGTTTGGCTTGAGTTATTTTGGCTTTGTTATTTTTGCTCAAAATTCCAGCTTCTGCAGTCTCTTGTGTCTCCATCAAAACCTGTTATTCTTCTCCCATACATCAGCGAGACAGAGTGTAGACCCAGTGACTTTTTAGCCGAGTACTTGTGCTCGTTGTGAAAAGGTTCTTCTTGGTAGGTAGGTCCAGAAGGTTAAATCACGTTGCTTTTTTTACTTTTTTTTTAAAACTTTTTTTATTAGAAGTACATAATAATAACATTTTATATGTAACAGTCATACATTATTAATATTGTCAATATTATCAATTATTTAATAGCTCTACTTCTATACATATATTTTTTTCACATTTTTATATTTTCAAGGCAGTCTGGGTGTTTATTACTATTTCCGTCATGACGGTCAATTTTGTAATTAACTACAATTAGGTAATTAACTAATTTTACTTCGGAGTCAAGTGAGTGACTACGTGAAGAAGCCCCGCCTGGCGCTAGAATGGCATTACGTCGACGCTGACGGCAGAAGCAAGACTGCAGCTCCTCGCAGCGGCCGGAACGGACCGCAGGTAAGTGCAAGGAAAACAGGAGACGTTTTAAAAAAAGACGTTACGCTGGTAGAACCAGCAAAAGTGAAAGTAAAAATTCAAAAAAAAAAAAAATCAGAGTTACGCTGGCGTACTGATTTAGCCAGATAATAAAAAATGAAAAATGGAGAAGTCCTCAAAGGAAAATTTTCGCGGGTAAAAAGATCATCCCGGGGAGAAGCTAAAGAGTCGGGACAAGAGATTAGTGCGGATCCGGTTCCGATACCGGTGGCCGCTGATTCACCCGTTAGTGAGACTATAATTTCTCCAGATATACAAACCACGGAGGAAAATGTTCCTAGAAAAAGTAAAAAGAAATCCGTGAGGCCCGTGGTTTCTGATGATGACTCTGATAAATTAAAGTCCTCCGGATAATAAAGCTATATGGCTTAAAATGGAACATTTGGAGAGAGTGCTCCAAAATATTATGAGACAAGGGTCAAAGTACCCAGAAATTTCCCAAAATGCCCCTGAGGGGTCTGAATATCCAGAATATGGCTATGTGCCAAATTGGAATTTGAAACTCCAGACCCAGGAACAAGGGTGGAGGGAAGTCTCATTGGATGAAATTCCAGGTGTATCAGGGCTGCAAAAGTCAGACCCTGCAAGTGTGATGTGGATTATGAGTGCACACCACAAATAAAAAAGAAGAGGCCCATATGTGCCTGATATGGCAAAAGATTTTGCTATACCTGAAGGAAGTGGTGAGGCTATGGAAGAAAACCTAGCTGCCAGTATTAATTATATGGTATCTATCACCAACTTCAAGATTCTGTGATGGTTGAAACAGCAGAATTATATAAAACACCGGAAAATTGCACCTCATTAAAGGTACCTACGGTTAATCCGTCTATATGGACACCTATGACTCCAGGCATGAGAGGACAAGAAATAAGATTTCAAAGAATCCTCAAACTGATTTCAGCTGCCATTACTGCTTTTGGAAGGCAAATGGAAGGGTCGGAAATGGTTAAAATCCAAAGAGATACTTTGGGCTTATTGTGCAATTCCTTTTATAGAAATTAATTGTAAGAGGAAAATTGCGATTCGGCCCATATTTCATCCAAGGTTTGCAGGTCTGTGTCGATCAAGTGGTGTTCAAGCTCCTGGTTATCTATTTGGAGAAAACCTGCCTAAACAAATAAGAGAAATGGATGAAGAGGCTAAATCTATTAGCCACATGAGAACCTTTCGTTTTTGGACAAAAAAGGTATTTTTTCGTCAAGGAGGGGATTTGATTTTGGAAACCGAGGCAGAAATATGATAAGAAAATATTACCATCCGACACAGCCTGAGAAGGAGACCACCACGTTCATATGGAGAGGTACAAAAAAATTATTCTATTCTTAAAGAAACTGTGGACAAATCTCCAGTTGGAGGGAGATTACAAATGTTTTATGATGAATGGCTTGCCATCATCATCTGATCGGTTTATTTACAAACATTTCAGGAGCTACAATAACATTTTAAAGAAGGTGTTTAATTCTCCGGTACAAAATAAAACCTGCTTATGGTTTCATGTTTTCTGCTATTGAAGAAGCAGAAATTAATGTGGAAATTGACAAATTGTTTTAAACAAAGGTTTTATTGAAAAAACTGTTGAACATAAACATCAATTTGTGTCAAATATCTTTCCAAGAAGTAAAAAAGATGATGGTTGCAGAATTATTCTGGACCTTACAAACTTTAATACATTTGTCGAGTATAAACATTTTAAGATGGAAACGTTCAACACTACAAGACATTTGATATCAGCAGGTTGTTATATGATGTAGTCTACAATTGATTTAAAAGATGCGTACTATTCAGTATATCAATACATCAATTTTTTCGAAGGTATTTAAAATTTAATTGGCTGGGACAGCTGTGGCAATTTAAAGCTTTTACCAAATGGGTTGTTCAGCTCCCAGGCTCTTCACAAAGCTGTTGAAACCAGCTCTTTAGCACAATTAAGAGCACAAAAGCACATCATTATGGCTTATCTGATGACATTTTAAATTATCAGTAATAATCAGGAATCAGCTGGGAAAAATCAGTTTCAGCAACTAAAACTTTTATTTGAGAAGTTAGGTTTCTTGATTCATCCAATTAAGTCCCAGCTGCAGCCAGCACAGTCAATTAACTATTTGGGGTTTGTGATTAACTCAGTTACTATGTTAGTAACTTTGCCAACAGATAAGATTGATGATATTTTTAATGGACTGTAGGGGTCTCATTCACAAACCTTATCCCTTCATCCGTGAAAGTAGCAAAGGTTATTGGTAAACTAGTAGCAGCATTTTCTGCAGTAGAATTTGGTCCATTACATTACCAAAACCTTCAAAGGGACAAAATAAGAGCTCTAAAAAAGCGAGCAGGCCATTTTGATAGGCCTATGCAATTAACAAAAGAAGCTTTATTGGAATTGCAATGGTGGATTGAAAATGTCCCACAAGCTGCTAAAAACATTTTAATACAACAGCCTGAAGTATTTTGACAAACAGATGCTAGTGCTCTCGGATGGGGGGGGCGACAGATACATTTACCAGTTGTGGGGCAGATGGACTGTCCAAGAGGAAATGTTTCTCCAAACATATGGTAATTAACTATTTAGAGTTATTGGGGGCGTTTTTATGGATTAAAAGCCTATTGTTCTACAAAAAAAGAATCTGCATGTAACTGATACAATTAGACAATAAAACAGCTGTTGCATATATTAATCACATGGGTGGAGTCACGATCGGTATCATGTGATTGTCTGGTCCAATCAGCTATGGCAGTGGTGTATTAAGCACCAAATTTGGATTTTCGGCAAATGATATCCCAGGTAAAGACAATGTGGTGACAGAACAATAGATCAAGGGTGTTTAAAGACAACACAGAAATGGATGTTGAACCCAGTAATTTTCAGTAAAATTGTGATTCAATATGGGTTACCAGACATTGATCTGTTTGCATCGATTAAATCATCAATTGCCTAAGTAAGTGTCTTGGGAACCAGATCCAGATGCAGTAGCAGTAGATGCTTTTTCACTACATTGGGGGAATATGTTCTTTTATGCTTCCCGCCATTTGCTCTGGTTCAGCAATGTCTGAAGAAAATAGAACAAGATTCTGCCACAGGATTATTGGTGATTCCAAATTGGCCGACACAACCATGGTTCCTATTGATGTTAAACATGATTAAAGAACCATATATGTCAATTCCTAGCAGCAGTGGATTTGTTAATAAAACCGTAACCAAAGAAATTCATCCATTACATGCTTATATGAATTTGTTAATCTGCAGGTTTTTGACCAGACCACTACAAAGAGCTTGGATTGTCGGATAGAACTATGGATGTTATAGTCGCATCATGGCGAGATAGCACTCAGAGACAATATATGACACATATAAAGAAATGGGAAATTTTTTGTAGACAATCAAATATATTCTTATCATACTGTGAACATTTCAAACATATTGGAGTACCTTGCCGAGTTGCATTTTGAGCAGCACTTAAGTTATTAGTGCCAATAATATGTGCACGTTAGTGCTTTATCATCCTATTTAGGACAAATTTGCTGACCAAAAATCATTGGATCACATCCATTAATATAAGATTTATTGATAGGAATCTTTAACAAAAATCCACCCAAACCAAGATATACAGAAATTTGGGATGTCACATTGTACTTACTTTACTTAGGCAATGGACTCCAATCAAAGTTATATCATTGGGAAAAAGTTAACATTTAAATTAGTAATGTTAATGGCATTGGTTTCAGCACAAAGGGTGCAAACATTACAAATGATTACGTTTAGATTGTATGCATGTGTGCCAAGATAACATTGTGTTTTTACGTTTACGATCTGATCAAACACAAAGCAGACCAGGATAGAGAACTGGAACGAAGGTAATGTTTCAAGCTTACCCTATTGATCCAACGTTGTGTGTAGTTAAACATTTGAATCAATATATAAAAGTTACCAAATCGCTTCGAGGTGATGAAAAAGCTGTTAATGATTACGCATAAGAAACTACACACAAAAAGATTCAGTACAAACAATTTCAAGGTGGTTAAAACAGGTGTTACTTTTAGCAGGAGTAGACACTGTTGATGTGTTCAAATCTCACTCCCACAAGGGCCAGCAGCTAGTCGCGGCGAGTTTCAGGACGTTACCAATAGAACACATTTAGAAGCCGCAAGGGTAGTGTAAAGAAGAAACTTTTTCAAAGTTCTACAATAAACCTGTTCACACAATGAGAGGCTTTGGGACTCGCGGTGTTGGGTTCACTATATCACTGCTTTTGTTTCGTATCGATGATATTATCGCTTATGTTATCACTTATATCTTTTATCACTATGTAATGGTTTCCCCAGATGTAAAAAAGGGGGTTATTATATGTTCTTTTTATCATTAAAAGATTTATGAAAAGAACTAAAATGATCTGGTAAAAGGTTTATTTACTCATGGATGTGTTGCCTAGGACTGTCGTATGGAATGACTCTACGGACACATGAAAACAAAGAAGCTTCGAATCTTTTCACGTCGTCACTCAGTGACTCGAAGGTAAAATAGTAAGATTAAACGAGAACATACCCGTTCGAAGTTTGATCGGTTAAATTTTTATAGAGGAGTTAAACGATAGGGATTACGTGCCCTCCACTCCCACCCTCATAAAATAAATGATATCTGGTTAGTAGTTTAAATCTATGATGAGCCTTACTATCTTACTCCGGCTATTGTGTCTGTGTTTTTCATGCGCTGCTTTGAAGTATTGCCGTTTAGTGCAGGCGGGGCTTCTTCACGTAATCCCTCATCGTTACTCCTCATAAAATAACGATCAAACATTCGAATGGTAAGTTCTCGTTTAATCTTACTTTATTATATGCTTTAATTTCAGTGTCATCCAAGTAAGATGTTTTATCATTGATCTTCGAATGGCTTCAATTCTATAATAACATGAAATGGATTTCATTTCTCTTAAATTTTTAAGAAAGTTATGGGCTTTTGACTGTCTCGATCACAGCTTTTTGTGTAAAAGTCAATGGAGAAAGCAATAAGGGTAAAACAAGATGCTAATTTCCAATTATGAAAATGGCCATAACTTTTTTAATACTGAAGGATTTGAAAGTGAATTTGGAGTCAATTAAACTTCTTTTATGCTTTATCATGGATGGGATTAAATTGCAGATTTGATTTGTTAAATCTCAAAATTTTGATAAATTGCTAGGAAAATGTACCTGCATCTTGGAGGCCTGTAAAGTTAGGTTGTTCGCCAAGGGAAAGATAGAAGATAGACTTGGTTTCCCTCAGTCACAGAGTAAACCATCAAGTGAACGATGTTGCATTACTGAGGGATAGCCTGGTTTATCTCCTCATTGCTAGCAGCTGCTGGGAAGCAGCTGTTAAAGCGGGGATAGCTGGTGTAAAAGGGACAGGGGACTGGGGGGGGAAAGAGATCCTTTCACAGCATGTGGGGTCGTCTGGGCCAGGGGTAATGATACGGGGGGAGGCAGGAGCATGAGAAGGATGGGTTGAGGCGTGGGGATATGCCAGCTTACCGGCTTAGAGCAGGTCAGCGGGCGATGGAATAACGGACAGCGGGCGGTGGCGCTTAACTCTAGTGTCAGTGGAGTAACCCGTGTTGAGATCATTGTTCGCGCTGCCACAGAGTAAGGCCCCTACGCCCGCTGTGATGTTATCCATCTACCCGCCTGACCCACTTCGCTCTATGATCTTTGCTCTTGAGATGGTCCCATCACTGTTCACGATGGTGAGACAATGGCAGAGGTGAGTGGGCAAGCGCAGAAAGGCAGCTGAGATGGCAGTACGGTTCCACTGTCCGGTGATGGTTGGCCACATCGTAGACCACGCGAGCTGTTCCCTCCCGTGCCACTGTAAGGCAGGGGATCCTGGAGATCGAGAGGGAACTCTCTTTTCTACAGAGAGTGGTGAGTCTGTGGAATTCTCTGCCTAAGATGGGCGGTGGAGGCAGTTCTCTGATGCTTTCAAGAGAGAGCGGATAGCGCTCTGAAAAATAGCCCAGGGGATATGGGGAGAGCAGGCTGGATTGGTGGTACGGGATAGGGGAGTGATCGCACAATCACATTGAATGGAAGGTTAGGCTGGTCTCGAAGGGAGCGAATGGCCTAATCCTGCCACCTAATTGTCTATTGTTATTGTCCCGAGGTGTCGGGAAAGTGCTAGTAAACGGGGAGTGGGAGGTGATCGGCTGGTCAGATGGCTTGGTTTGGTTTGAGGCCTGTTTCAGTGCGTATCTTTAAGGATATTTTGAGGACTCTCTCTAACTTTCTACAGGTGCCAGTAGAGAACTTGCTTGGACTGGTTGCATCGTGGCTGTTCGGCAAACTTGAGTGCCATGAGAGGAAAAAGAATACAAAAAGTTGTAAACACTGCCGCCAGTCCATCATAGGACTCTGGACCTTCCTCCATCGAGGGGGATCTACCACAGCCGCCGCCTCAAAAAGGCTGCAGCTCATCAGGGACCCACACATCCTGGCCACACACTCATTGCCGCCTGGCTACCTTCGGGTAGAAGGTACAGAGAGCCTGAGAACTGCAAACACCCAGTTTCAAGAATAAGTACTCCCCACCGCCATATGGCTATTAAACCTGGCTCGGATAAAACTATGAACATTATATCCCTCCTCTGTATTGCAACTGTTATTTATTTATTAATTAATGCTGTGTATTTAAGCTTATAACTGTAGACAAAGCCTATTAAGTTCTCTGTTGTGTATGCAAAGAAAGTATTTCAATGTCCTGTCAGGGTCCAATGACAATTAATCTTTTGGACTTTTGATTTGACTTTGAGGTTAGTTCTAAAGTCTAAAGCCACAGTAACAATGTTGAGAGCCGAAACAATCTCGTTTTTCACTGTGTCTCACACAGTCTAAAGTCTAAAGAGTACAATCAATGTACAACGGTCCTATTTAAAAGCATTAGATCTAAATAGAGGCTGCTTCATGCTACTGTGCCCAAATTGTGGTAATAATACAATGTAATGGGCTTGACGTAATGGGGTGATGGGGTTTGTTCAGGGTTGCCACTTTTCTTCCCAAAAGGTCAAATACAGGACATAAGGTCAAAATACAGGACAAACTTCCCGACGGCGGGCACGGGCGACGGTGTGCTGCTGCTGCACTCCATGGGTGGATACAGGTGATGGCGGGGCCGGACGGGACAACCCGACAGTCATCGACCCCGTAGTTGGAGTCAAATACGGGACACGGGTTAGGTCCCGTACGGGTCAGAACCAATATAGCCCAATAAATGGGATTGAACATGCTAATATGGGACAGTTGGAACTCCTAGGTTGGTTAGAGATACATCTGTACGGGTTAGTAACGTTTCTCGGTTGTAGACTGAGCTGAGAATTTGGAAGTTGAGTGAGAAGATAGCATCAGTGTGCAGACTCGCATTGGATCAAAAATAGCGACACTGGACACTATAAATAGCCGCATGGAGCAGAATAATATATGTATCATGAGGGTTTTTTAAAAGTGGGCAAATTGATGAATAGTCATAGAATCATCCGTGGGCAATACAAGCTAGGAGGTGTTATTTATAGACGATGCACAAAATCGAGAGGACTAGATAGGATTAATTCAAGAGTCTTTTACCAAAGTTAGGAGAAACGAAAAACGGCGTGTCATATGTAAGTGGAGGAGGGATTGATGTAATAGGAATGATGGATTTGGAAATATTTTTCCCAGAGGGTGGTATCTCTATGGAAGGCCTGCTGGAGGAAGTAGGTTGGGAGGTACAATAAACAAATTTCACAAGACATTTGGACTGATAGGCTAAATTAGAATATCGAAATAGAAAATAGGTGCAGGAGTAGGCTATCAGCCTTGAGGCCTGCAGCATTCAATATGATCTGGCTGATCTTTCAATCAGTATCTGTACATGTCTTCTCTCATACTCTTTTCTTTAGCAAGGTCACATTTAATCATAACTATAGAATGAATGGCCTAACTACTTCTGTGGCGAGAATTCTGAGATCCCTCTAGTGAGAAAACTGTTATTTCCTTTGGGTCTAAAGGAATTTCTTATCTTTAAGACTGCGACTTGTTAGGACCAACATCGGGAACAATTTTTGCTATATCATTCAAACATAATAATTATTACATATTTCGGTTCACTCCACAAAATCCCTATCAGATACAATCCGATTAAAACCCTAATT
>CM069133.1:34696109-34784614 GCA_035221665.1 Okamejei kenojei
GTCAAAAAAAGAAAAAAAAAATAAAAAAACAAAATAAAAAAAAAAAAAAAAAAAAAAAAAAAATAAAAAAAAAAATGATTTTCTCATTAGGTCCTAAAGACTTCCCCTTATCCTTAAACTGTGACCCCTTGTTCTGGAGTTCCCCAACATCGGGGAACAATCTTCCTGATCTTGCCTGTTCCAACCCTTAAGTTTTTGTAAGTCTCTATTAGATACCCCACTCAATCTTCTAAATTCCAGCGTGTACAAGCGGTCATCCTGTCTTTCTTCTTTTGAAGTCCTGCCATCCCAGGAATTAGGTATGGTGAAACTTCTCTGTACTCCATCTATGGCATAGAATTGTTTTCCTCAGATTAGGAGACCAATACTGTTACGCAGTACTCCATGGTGTGGCCTCACAAATGTGATATAAAAGTAGATTGGTTGGTGAAAGAGGTGCTTTGAGTTGTAGAAGTATGGGGAGGTCATGTGAGTTGCACAAGACTAGGTCAAGGCCACATTTAGGTGTGTTGTGTTCCATTTTGTTCACATGTCAAGTCATAGTCAAGTTTATTTGTCACTAACACGAATAATCTTTTTTTTAGCTTTATTTATTAGAGAGGTGGTGTATCTGTGGATTTCTCTGCCACAGATAGTAGTTGAGGACAGTTCGTTGGCCATATTTAAGAGGAGTGGATGTGGCCCTTGTGTGAGGGATCAGGGGGTATGGGGAGAAAGGCAGCATGTAGGATACTGAGTTGGATGATCAGCCATGATCATATTGAATGGCGGTGCCGGCTCGAAGGGCCGATTGGCCTACATACCTGCACCTAATTTTTATGTTTCTATGTTAGAGGTACCCGTAAGTTACATCAGTGTACATCCAATATATAGTATTACAAACTTTTGATACCCTAATTTTTAAGGCTTTAGAAAAGAAAGAAAAAAAAAGAGTTATCAACAGAGAAAGTAGAAGTGTTGTGAAAGTGAAAAGCATGGCAGATGGAAAGGGAACCTTGGGCGAAGAGTTAGAGAAGGAGATTAAGTGATTAGACAATGAAGAGGAGGAAAAAAGGGACAGAAAAGAGATTGACATGTTGTTTGAAAGATGCTGCCAAGCTGGAAAGGTTTGCAGCGAAGAAGATTTAGCCAGGGTGTTGCCAGACTCGAGGGGGATGCGCTTTCGGGAGAGGTTGAATCATGTTCAGCACCGTATATTGTGGGCCAGTGCAAGTTGTGCACGTTGGGAAATCTAAACATGGACGCAAGACTGCAGTTGCCTGGTTTTTCAAAATGGACTCAATGCCTGGAGTAACTCAGTGGATCAGGCAGCATCTTAGTTTTGTTTTGGTTGGAGGATACAGCATGATCATGTCTTCTAAGCCCACCAGCCCCACCATGCCAGCATTCACCCATTCCACTAGTCTATCCTACAACTAGGGACAATTTTCAGAGGCCCAATTACACGTAAAAACTGGCATTATTGTGAGTGGAAACCGGAGAAAACCCAGGCTGTCACAGAGAGAAGTGCCAACTCTGTATAGTCAGCACCCGCAGTCAGGTCAAACCGGGTCTCTGCTTGTATGAAGCAGCAACTCTACCATTCAGCTCACGCGCCATCTCTGAAGATACATGGACAGGGACGATTCGGGGTCAGGACCTTCTTCATTCTTGGTGCTTTGCTAAATTGCACTGTCACAGGGACATTCAGTTGAAAGGCACTGAGCAACAAAGTTTCTGTACAGAATCACAGATTGTTACAGCATGGATAGAGGCCATTCCTCCCTTGTGATCGACTGGCGCGCTGCTAAAGCAATCAGCCTACGTCAGCCTCCTGCTCATCCTTGATGGTGAGGTCGCCACCACTGCTCCCCCCCCAGTCACCCCAGTGGAGGGGGTAGACCTCACAGCCCACGAAAACTGCACATTGAGCTGGCGGACAGCGCCTGGAGGCTGTTACATAATCTCTGCTGAAACGCAAAGTAGAAGATCCTGCTCATTCTTTTTTTGCAATACGTCGGCAGCACCTTCGTAAATGATGATGTTGAGTCCACCTTAACTTTGGTCTGCTATGTGATTGCCACGTGTACCTAGATTTCAGTGATAACCTATGTTTTGTGTGATATCCTTAGTCATAGGAGCGTGGGAAACAGGCCCTTCAGACCACTTGCCGATGCCGAGCTTCGTGCCCCATCTGCACTCAGTACCATCCCGCCCGCGTTTGGCCCTATCCCTCTAAACATATCCGTTCCAGGTTCTTGTCCTAATGTTTCTTTAAACATTGTGATAATACCTGCCTCATCTACCTCCTACAGCAGCTCGTTCCACATTACCACCACTCGTTGTGTTTAAACAAATGGCCCATCAGGTTTCATATTGAGTCTTATCCTCCTCAACTTAAACTATGTCCTCTGGTTTTAATGTCCCCGATTCGGTATATAAATACTCTGGGCATTTATTTCCTCTCACGACTTTCCCACCTACAAAGTCCTTCATAGCCGTCAATCAAGTGAGTTTTTATTGTAACGTGTCCCAGGTCAGGACAATGAATTCTTGAATTGCTGGCAGCACAACGGGCATTATTGTAGTCATAAATACAGATTTCAGATCTAAGCGTGTCATATTCCGTAGAATATATATACACACACAATAAGTAAACAGTTAAAGTGCTATAGGCTGGCATAGTTCATAGTTTGTTTGAAGTTGCTGTTTTAATTAGTCTGAATGCACTGTGGGGAAGAATCTGTTCCTGGAACTGGGATGTTGCAGATTTCAGACTCTGTACCCTCTACCTGATGGAGCGTGAGAGTTGAGTGTGTGGTCAGGATGGGTGTGGGTCCTTCATGTTGCTGGCAGCTTTTTGAGGCAGCAACTGCGGGAAAGATCCCCTCGATCGTAGGGAGGTCAGAGCGATATGATGGACTGGGCAGTGGTTTAGGCTTATTGCAGCTTTTTCTGACTCATGGTATGCTCAAGTTGCCGAACCAAGCCTACGGACTGCATCGGTCAGCTATGCTCTTACTGTGCACTGTAGAAGCTCGAAGAAAGTCCTTCCATGACATACTGACTCTCCGATATCCTCTCGAGGGGATGTAGAGGCTCTGATCATACAATACATGCATACAATTAAGCCATACACATGTACAAAGAGAAAATACAGAGTGCAAATATAATGCTGCAGCATTACAGTTACAGAGAAAAAGTTGCAAAGTCTGCAATGTGTTAGGTTGGAAGATCAAACTACATCTAACAAGGAAGGCCGCCCCCTCAGTTTAATTTAGGGACTAGTGGGCGAAGAAGCAGTTTCCAGATAGTCTGGTGGTGGGAATTTCAAGCTTCTGTACTTCTGCTGATGGGAGCGGGAGAAGAAAGAATGACTGGGTGGGACAGGACAAGTCTTTGATTATGTTGGCTGCTTTCCGAGGCAGTGCATGCGAAGTACAGATGGAGTCGATGGTGGGGAGTGTTGGTCTGTGTGAGGGATGGGCTTCACCTCAACTCTGTGTGTTTTCTTGCGGCCTTAGGCAGAGGTGTGCCAAACCCAGCTGTGATGCAACCCGACAGTTTGCTCTATAAAGGGCCTGTCCCATGTCGTGGTAATTCAAGAGCTCTCCCGAGTTCTGTGTAGGCCATTTCGGCCTTCGGCCTTCGATGTGGCCGAATGGCCCAATTGCTCCTATATACTTATGAATTTATGAGTTTGCATCCTTACCTGGATTATGGTGTGTTGAGGATCACGTAGAGGTGTTTTGTTAACTTCCTCACTGATTGTGCTGGTGGGTACAGGTAAAGCCAAAGACAGAATCCAGTGGCCAAGGGTGGAGCTGATTCCTAGATCCTGGAGTTTGGTGATGACCGAGGTTGGGTTTTTAGTGTTGAATGCAAAGCTGTATAGGATATGTCACAGAATATTCAAGTGAATGACCACGAAAGAATAAATCATAACTATTCGGTCCAAAAATGTTTTAGTGAAGTGAATCCAGGCCGTCCGCGCCTCTGACACTGAAATTAAGGGCCTGTCCCACCTTTCCTCGAACCTATTCACGGACCTTTTTTTACTCTTATGGACATTTTCCATCAGGCTAAAAATATCGCCCCCGACCTATTGATGCCGAGTACCTTCGACTAGCATCAAAGGCCTGCTACGACATACCTTCGACCTCCTACGACCTCGCGACGACCATTGCTGCGAGTATGATTCAAGGGCAACACTCGGCAGTGGTCGTGAATTAGGTCGTGAAAGTGGGACAGCCCTTCACTCTCGTAACGCATGTCCACCTGCTTCATGCTGTGAGCAACAGGGACCTTGGGCCCACGGTGTCGTCCCGCCGAAAAAATGATGCCGGGATCAAACTAATCCATTGTCCATGCACATATAACCTTAAATATCCATGGGCCTATCTAAAACCTTGTAAACAGGGCTGTGGAGTCGACACCCAAAAACACCCGCTCGTCTCGGACTCCTTGATTTATGTGTATCCGACTACGACCCCAGAGTTTAATAATTCTAAAATTGCTTATGATGCCATGATTACAAGATGGCATTTTCACTAGTATACATGAATAATCAGGCTACCTTTAACCCAACGTCTTAATGTTTTGAGTCTAAATCATTGTGGCTATTCTATTGTGCTTTTTCTGTGTTAAATTCTTGAAAAAATAACATCAGAATTCATTATTCTGTTAAAAGAGCGTTTTACAACTTACAAGTTTGTAAAGGCACTGTCGTATCTGCTTCCACAACACCCTGGCGTGCGTTCCTGGCACCACACCCTCTGTGTTATAAAACTTTCCGCACATCTCCTTTAAGCTATGCCCTCGTACTAGCCCTCCATGATACACTTCGGGACTGTGCAGCTAAACACTGCCCGTACTTATCATACAAGTTTGCAGATGACTCCACTGTGGTGGACAGATCACAAACAGTGACAAGTGAAGGACAGGAAGGACTAGAGATCTCAGTGAAGGGGTCAAGTCAAGCCAAACATCCTCTCCCTCTCTTGCTTTGATATTTCCACACTGGGGGGGAAAGACATTCTGTCCCAGCCTATGCCTTAATAATTTTATATACGTTCAGGTCTCACTCAACTCCAACACTCCTGAGAGAACACTACAGGGTCTGTCCTACCTCTCCCTGCAGCTAATTACCAGCACGCCCATGCATTTTCTGGCTCAAACTCTGCACTGCGGAAACTCCACATCCTTCCTGTAATAGGGCAACACAAAAAACTACAGCAACACTAAATGTGGCGAACTTAAGTCCGAGTAAGCTTCAAATTTTCTCTTGTACGACCCAAAATGATTGTAGTTATCCACGGGGCCCTATGCTTGATATTCTATCATGTTCTTGTACAAGGATCTTAGAAATTAAAGCAAAATGATGGTCTATTTTGTCTGTACACCATTCAATGTGATCTCCAAACTTCAGTGGCATTTTTGAGCGTGCAGCACGGATAAATAAAGACCTTAGGCCTAACTTGCCAACGCCAGCCTACTTGCCCCTCTTGTGCACCACTGTGACACAGCGGTGGAGTTGCCTGCCTGCAGCGCTTCGCAGTGCCGGAGATGGGTTCGTTCCTGAATTCTGGGTGCTGTCTGTAAGGAGTTTGTTACGTTCTCCCCTTGAACCGTGGTTTTCACAGAGATCTTTGGTGTCCTCCCACTCTCCCAAAGACGTGCAGGTAAGTAGGTTATTTGGCTTGTGTATGTTTATATTGTCCCTAGTGTGTGTAGGCTAGTGTAATGTGACAGGGATCGATGGTCGTTGCGGACTCGTAGGGGCTGTAGGGCATGTTTCCGTGCTGTATCTTTAAACTAAATACTAATACTTACACTATTCCCACCCATCTTATTTTTCCCCATAATCCCTCCTAAACCTTCCTATCCATTTAACCTGTCTAATTGTATTTTAAATATTGTTATAGTAACAGACTCATCTACCCCTATTGCAGGCTCATTGCATGCACCCACCACCCCTTGTAAATATTATTTGTACTCTGGCTCCCCCCTCACCTTAAACCTATGTCCTTGGTTCTTGATCCCCTATGGGTAAAAGACTGTGATTCCACCCTATATATCCCCCATAATAGTGTTGTACACTCTACAGTGCCCCTCAGCCTCCTGAGCTCAAGGAATAGTGTCCTAGCCTGCCCAACCTTTCTCTACAGCTCTGGCTCTTGAGTCTGACTTCATCTCTCGTGTATCTTCCTGTGTTCTTTCCAGCTGAAGGCATCCTTCAGTATCAGGGTGACCATAATTGATTTCAATAATCCAAACGTAGCCTCCCAACGTGTTGTGAGAGTCCAACTTTATTATCATGCAAGTCATGTCAAGTCAAGAGGAGTTTATTGTCACGTGTCCCAGATACGACAATTGAAATTCTTGCATTGAATGCAGCACTACAGAATAATTGTAGGCATTAAATACAGATCAAGATCAGTGAGTCCTATTACCATAGAAAATATATATATTATATAAACACTTAAATATACAGATAAAGTGCATTAGGCTGTTACAGTTAATGTTTGTGTTTAATGTATGATGGTTGTGGGGAAAGAGTGTATCCTGAACCTGGAGGTTGCAGGAATTTCAGGTCCCTGTACCTACCTGATGGCAACAGAGAGATGAGTGTGTGGCCAGGGTGGTGTGGGTCCTTGATGATGCTGGCAGCTTTTTCTGAGGCAGCGACTGCGATTAGATTATTTTTTCCCCTCGATTGATAGGGATGTCAGAGCCGATGATGGACTGGGCAGTGGTGTTACAACTTTCTGCATCTTTTCTGCCACCTGGATACTCAAGGGCCTGCCCCCACCTTTCATGAGTTTTCCCTTGATTCAAAACTCGGAGAATTACAGTAATAGCCAGCCGTAGGTACTCGGGGCTATTTATTTTACTCGTGGACATTTTTCATCATGCTGAAAAAATGTCCCCGACCTTACCTGATGCCCGAATACCTACTGCTGGCCATAACGTGCCGCTACGAATATTTACAGATTCCTACGGATTCGCTACGGACATTCTCCGAGTTGAATCAAGGGGAAAACTCGGAAGAATTCGTGAGTAACTCGGGAAAGTGGGTCAGGGGTTCAAGTTAGCCGAAACCAGGCCACGATGCTACTGGTCAGCAAGCTCTCAACTGTGCACCTGTAGACATTCGAGGAGAGGTCTCCTTGACATACCGACTCTCCGTAATCTTCTCAGGTAAGGAGAGGCGTGATGTGCTTTCTTTATGATTGCATCAGTGTTCTGAGGGCAGGAGAGATCAGTACAATACAAAAGATCGATTAGCAACCAGATGCAGGACACTTCACTCATGCCTTCCACCATTTTGACATGGTCAAATTCTTCCCCCTGCCTCATGTTCACCAGGGATGTTACGGTGGCCAGCCGGTCGGGCCGCTGGCTCACAGCACCAGAGGGACACGGGTTACATCTTGAATTTGGGTGCTGTCAGTGAACGGTGTTGTACAGATCTCCCTGTGGGTTCCCACCCCAAAACGTGCAGGTTTATAGGTTAATCGGCTAGTTGAATAATGTAGAATTAGAGCGAACAGGTGATCGCTGGTCAGTGTGGGCCTGCGGGGCCCGTTTACATGCTGTATCTTTAAAACAAAACCTCCATCTGCCATCAGGAAGATCTTAAAACTTCTTCTGAAACTGAGATACCGGCTCCCCTCTCTCCACCTGCACTCTCATCCACCCAGCAGAACTTGTTCTCAGCCCAACAACATCTCTAGCGACTCCTCTCACTTTCCACAAATCAAAGGTGTAACCATGGGCACTGGTGTGGACCTTAGCTCCGCCTGCCTTTACAATTGCTCTGTGAAGCTCTCTCTGCTCCAAACCGTCTACAGTATCACTCCCACAACACGTTCTCAGTTACATCAATGACTTCATTAGTGCTGACTCCTACACCCAGATAGGAAAGTTTCAGAGGGAACTGGGGCAAATGGGCCAACTCACATTGGCACCTGGTCTACATGGACGAGGGGGGGCCGAAGGGCCAGTTTCCTGCTGTCCGACTCCATTTTGATTCCATTAAGTTGCTCTGAGGTTAGATTAGAAGTTCGGGAAAACATCCTTAGTATGAGAGTTCCTTATGTTTAGGTTTTAAGTTTCCTATTGTCACGTGTACTTGGGGTAGAGTGAAAAGCTTTGTTTTGCACGCTATCCAATCAGAATAATACCATACATAGATACAAACCAAGTCAAACTCCAGTACAATAGGTAGAGAAAGGGGAAGATACAGAGACGTGCAGAATATAGTTTTCTCGCATTGTAGCGCATCAGTTCAGAGACACCCCCCCCCCCCAAGTCCAATGTCCGCAATAGGGTGAGGGGATGAATCGGACAGCACCCTAGCTGTATGGAAGGACCGTTCAGAAGCCTGATAACAGAGGGAGAAGAAGCTGTTCTGAGTCTGGTGGTGCGCGCTTTCAAGCTTCTGTACCTTCTGCCGGATGGGAGCGGGGAAGAAGAAGGAATGACCGGGGTGGGACAGGGACAAGTCTTTGATTACGTTGACTGCTTTACCGAGACAGCGTGAAGTATAGATGGAGTCGATGGTGGGGAGTTGTGGTCTGTGTGATGGGCTGGGCTAACATCACAACTCTCTGCGATTTCTCTCTGTTCCCAAGCAGGCTGTGATGTAACCTGACAGTGTGCTCTCTACCGTGCATCTGTTGGTTTCTCAGAGGCACTGGAGACACGCTGAATTACATTAGTCTCCTCAGGAAGTAGAGGCGTGGTGTGGCTTCCTTAGCCATAGAAACATAAGAAACACAGAAATTAGAGTGCGGGTAGGCCATTCAGCCCTTCGAGCCTTGCACGCCATTCATATGATCATGGCTGATCATCCAACTCAGTATCTCTGTACTGCCTTCTCTCCATACCCCTGATCCTTTAGCCACAAGGGCCACGTCTAAAGACCTCTTAATAATAGCTAAGAACTGGGCCTCAACACCTTCTGTGGCAGAGAATTCCACAGATTCACCACTCTGTGTGAAAAATGATTTTCTCATCTAAAAGACTTCCCCCTTATCCTTAAACTGTGACCCTTGTTCTGGAGTTCCCCAACATCGGGAACAATCTTCTGCATCTAGCCTGTCCAAACCCTTAAGAATTTTGTAAGTTTCTATAAGATCCCCCCTCATTCTTCTAAATTCCAGTGAGTACAAGCCAAGTCTCTCCAGTCTTTCTTCATATGGAAGTCCTGCCATCCCAGGAATCAGTCTAGTGAACCTTCTATGTACTCCTTCTATATGGCAAAGAATGTCTTTCCTCAGATTAGGAGACCATAACTGTACGCAATAATCCCTGTACAACTGCAGTAGAACCTTCCTGCTCTTGTACTGAAATCCTTTTGCTATGAATGCCAACATACCATTCGCTTTCTTCACAGCCTGCTGCACCTGCATGCCTACTTTCATGAATGGTGTACCATGACACCCAGGTCTCGTTGCATCTCCCCTTTTCCTAATCGGCCACCATTCATTTAATAGTCTACCCTCCTGCTTTGGCTCCAAAAGTGGATACCTCACATTTATCCACATTATACTGCATCTGCCATGCATTTGCCCACTCAACCCCTCCTATCCAGTCACCTTGCAGGCCTCCTAGCATTACTCCTCACAGCTAACACTGCCCCCCAGCTTTGTGTCATCCGCTAACTTGGAGATGTTGCATCAATTACCTCAACCAGATCATTAATATATTTTTGTAAATAGCTGGGGTCCAGCTCTGAGCCTTGCGGTACCCCCACGAGTCACTGCCTGCCATTCTGAAAAATGACCCGTTTACTCCTCTCTTTGCTTCCTGTCTGCCAGCCAGTTCTCTATCCAAATCAATACTGAACCCCTCAATACCGTGTGCTTTAAGTTTGTATAGTATCATCTTATGTGGGGACCTTGTCGAAAACCTTCTGACAAGGTCCCACAGGTTCTCCTTATCTACTCTACTAGTTTACATACTCGAAAAATTCTCTTAGATTCGTCAGACAAAATTTATCTTTATAAATCCATGCTGACTTTGTCAATGATTTCACACTTTCCAAATATGCTGCCATCCCATCCTTTAATAACTGACTCTAGCATCCCCACGTACACTAGTTCTATACTACTCACTACCGATGTTAGACTAAATGGTCTGTAATTCCCCATTTTTCTCTCTCCCTCCCTTTTAAAAAGTGGGGTTTACATTAGCTACCTCCAATCTCAGGAATTACTCCAGAATCTAAAGAGTTTTGAAAAATTATCACATAATGCATCCACCATATTGTTGATGTGTTTGCACCAGGACAGATTAATACCCTGTCCCACGGTACAAGTTCATTCAAGAGTGTTCTCCCGTGTTTGCCCTGATTCGAACTCGGATATTTACGGGAATGGCCACTCGTCGGTACTCGGGGGCTTCGTGGACATTTTTCATCACGTTGGAAAAAATTCTTCACGAGTCTTATCCGTGCTTATCTGCCGGTTAGCGAGTCTTCCCGAGTAGTACCTGCCGTTAGCGTTACGAGCCACTAAGAGACGTCCCCGAGCTCCGACATACCCGCTACGTTCATTCGCCATGCGTACCACGAGTTTGATTTTTTTAAACTCGGGAGAGCTCTTGGAATGAACTGTACCGTGGGTCAGGGCTTTATGGTGATATTTTCAGCTGGGAACAAAGCTCGTGATACTTACTGTGGTGTGTATCCACCACGTTTTTCCCTGTGGACACTGACCAGCAAGACTACAATTACACCAGTTAAAGGACACTTAGACAGGGGCGTGAATAGGAAAGGTTTTGGGGGGGGTGGGAGGGATATGAGCCAAATGCAGGTAAATGGGATAGCGATGGGACATCAGGCAACTGAACTGTCCTTCATCAAATATAGAGCGGTCCTGACCTTCCATCTACCTCATTGGAGATTCTCAGACTATCTTTAAGGGGCTGTCCCACTGCACGAGGTAATTCAAGAGATCTCCCGAGTTTAAAAAAAAACAAATTCAAACGTGGGTAAGCATGTTGAATGAACGTAGCGGGTACTCGTCGGAGCTCGGACGTCTCGCTTAGCGGCTCGTAACGCTAACGGCAAAGTTACTCAGGAAATGCGGTAAGCTCAGGAAGACTCATGAAGAATTTTCAACATGTTAAGTATGTCCATGCGAGCCCCGAATACCTACGAGCAGCTATTACCGTAAATCCTCCGAGTTCGAATCAGGGGAAACTCGGGAGTGAACTCTTGAATTACTTCGTATAGTGGGACAGGACCTTTTTAATTGATTTTGACTTATCTTGCTGTTATTTCCTTTACTTATCTGTACACTGTGGACAGCTGATTGTAATCACTAGAAATATTTATGGTGACACTTTTCCTTTACCTACAATGTGGTCAGCTGGATTCTGTAATCATGTTCAGGTCGTCCATCTGACTGACTGGATAGCACTCGCTCAAACAAAATTGTTTCTGGGAAGGAACTTTTGAACCCAACCAACCACTTCTGTAAACCTCGCAAAAACGCTAGTATTCCAGATGCCATGGTATTAGAACATATCTGGTAGAATAGTACACCACAAACATGGCCCTTCACCCCACAATGCCAAAAGGATGCTAGGACATATTTAGACTTTAAACATACAGCACGGAAATGTCCATTTAGCCCACCGAGTCCGCGCCGACCTGCGATCCCCCGTACACTAGTTCTATACTACACACCAGGGACAATTTTCAGTTTTTACCAAAGCCAATTCACCTGCCAAACACGTTTGGATGTGTGGGGGGGAGGAAACCGGAGCACCCGGAGAAAACCCACGCAGTCACCGGGGAAGTAAGTAAAAACTCCGGGCAGGACTGCACCCGCAGTAGGGATTGAACTGGGGTCTCTGGCGCCTGTGAGACCAGCTATTCGCAGTCTGAATCACCAATTTGGTTCAACATCATTTCCAAGGCCCTCGCGCCAAGGTACAAAAACAGACGTGACTTTGGGCATAGAGACACAAAGTGCTGGGGTTAACTCCGTGGTTTAGGCAGCATCTCTGGAGAAAAGGAATAGGAGAACGCTTTGGGTTGGAACCTGACTGTGTGCATTGGTATCAGTTTTATTATTGACACAAGTATGGAAATACCATGTAAATTTTGATTGCATGCTATTCCAGTCCGATCATACTGCACACGTTTTGGTCACTGTCGTGGTGGTATTTACAACTCTCTCACAAAGTTCAACCCTTCGATAGCCACTAATTTGTCGGGGGATGTTTAGAAAAGTAGTCTCACGCCACTCCACGAAAAAATTTGAAACAGCAAAGATGAACCTACCAGAAGTTGTCTCTTGATGCATTGCTTCTTTATTGTGGAAATAACTTTCATTTTCCGTTCTTAATCTTCATTTCATTCAGGTCTATAAATCATAAAAAGTTCTTCTTGTAAAAGTACATAGTTTTCCTGACTACATATATATATATTATATATATTATATATATATATATATGTCCCAATCATGCAAATATGTGATTAGTGTATAAATGTAAATAATTTGGTGTACATATGGAAATAGGAGTTTATAGCTGCTAAATGTGTATAGATCTTTATAAGCAGTTAAGGGGTGGGTAATTAATGAGCTTTGGCTTCTTCCTGCCTCCTTTTCGGACACATACGATTCATTTAGTTATAGCTATTGTTAAGATACTTTATAAATATTCTTATTTTGTCTTTTTTTGTTTTTTTGTTATGCTTGTTTCATACTTGCTTTTTATTTTTAAGTCTGTTTGAAATAAAGGATTTATTATTATTATGATGATTTTATTATTATTATTATTATTATTATTATTATTATTACTTATGCTCCGTGGTCATGGTAGAAAAACGATTTCATCACTTTGCCATGACATCAAACTAAAACTACTCATTGAGAGCCTTAGCCAAAACAACGCCCCAGACTAGGTATAAAATCCCATCCACATTAACACAGGCAGATAATAACTAAAGGCACTGGACACAACTATAATAAACTTTCTTAAGCTTAATGGCTATAATAGTCACCATATTATGGGAAAGATGTTGTCAAGCTGGAAAGGATGCAGAGAAGATTTACGATGAAGTTGCCAGGACTCGAGGGGTCTGAGCTTCAGGGAGAGGATGGGCAGACTAGGACTTTATTTCACGGAGCGCAGGGGGATCTTATAAATGTGTACAAGATCATGCGATGAATAGAAAGGATAAATGCAGAGTATTTTACCCGGAGTGGGGGAATCGAGAACCAGAGGACATAGGTTAAGGTGAGAGGGGAACGATTGAACAGGTACTGGGGGGTAAACTATTTACACAAAGGGTGGTGGGTGTAAGGCACGAGCTGCTGGAGGAGATAGTTGAGGCAGGGACTATCATAATGTTTAAGAGACACTTGTCAGCGTACAAATGGATAGGATTGGTTCAGAGGGAAAGGGCCAACGCGGGCATGTGGGACTTGTAGATGGGACATGATGGTCGGCACGAGCAATTGGGGGGCCGTAGGCATAGGGCCAGTTTCTAGGGTGTCTGATTCTATGATTACAGTCAGATTTCACACATGTACAACAGGTGTCCAAAGAGAACTGAGTGAGAACAGGCTTTTAGTTTAGAGTTTAGTTTTAGCTACAGAGGAAAGTGCAGATTAAAAAAAAAAGTGCAAAGGGGAAAACATGGTATGATTGGAAGATCAGGAATTTATCCTTTAGCAAATGAGAGGATCGTTCAGTAGTCTGATAACAGTGGGGAGAAAAGCTGTTCCTGAGTCTGGTGGTCTGTTGCTTTCAAGGGTCGGGATCCCCTTTTGTCATTTGCCAGGCTTTGTCCTGCCCCCACTTCTCTCTATTAACTTTCACCCACACCTCCGGCCAACTGCATCTGGTCTGAAGAAGGGCCCCAACCTAAAATGTCTCCGCTTCATTGCCTCCGCAGATGGTTGCCTGACCTGCTGAGATTTCATTTCCCTCTGGGACTTTGTTGCTGGCTGTAACCCACTCCCCTGCGTCGATGTGTAAATTAGTACCGACCGCCAACTGGTGGTGCCACTTGTGGAATCAGTCCAAGCGCAGCGTGGCTCTGGAACCTGTGTTTCTTCCCCTGTTGTTCTAATATCACCCTCTCTCTCCCCCCCCTCTCTCTCCCCAGAATTTTCGTACAGTGGTTGGACAATGTCCGGTGCGGATGAGGTGTCTGCCGTGGAAGGAGCCTCTGCTGTTGTTGCCGTGTACATTCACCCACCCACACAGTGATCGCAACCTCACCGGCTCCGTGCTGTGGCACAAGGTGAAATCAGCGACTAAAAAAAGCCTTGTGTTTAACTGCACATTAGCCGGTCCCGGCCGCCCCCGATGCGATGAAGTAACACAGAAGGCGGGAGGAGGTCGGTTCAAATTCGTGGGGAACCTCAGAGAGGGAGATGCCTCGATAATGGTGGAGCCACTGAGACGGGAGGACAGTGATAAGTACCGGTGCCGCCTGAAGCTCAGTGTTGGGACTCTTCAATCTGTGATTCCAACGCAGCTGACAGTGGAAAGGTGAGAACAATGTTCAGGGACTGTCACTGCATCTTGTACAGTGAGTCAGTTAGAGTTAAACAGCATGGGGAAACAGGCCTTCAGCCCAACTCATCCATGCTGACCCATCTACACTAGACGATTTGCCCACTATTTGACCCACATCCTTTAAACCTTTTAGTATCCATGTACCTGTCTAAATGTCTTTTAAATGTTGTTCTAGTCCCTGCCTCGACTACCTCTTAGAAACATAGAAAACATAGAAAATAGGTGCAGGAGGAGGCCATTCGGCCCTTCGAGCCATCACTGCCATTCATTGTGATCATGGCTGATCGTTCCCTATCAATAACCCGTGCCTGCCTTCTCCCCATATCCCTTTGACTCCACTAGCAACTACTCTATCTAACTCTCTCTTAAATCCATCCAGTGACTTGGCCTCCATTGCCCTCTGTGGCAGGGAATTCCATAAATTCACAACCCACTGGGTGAATAAGTTTTTTTCTCACCTCAGTCTTAAATGACCTCCCCTTTATACTAAGACTGTGGCCCTGGTATTGGACCCACCCAACATTGGAATGTTTTTTCCTGCATCTAGCTTGTCCAGTCCTTTTGTAGCTTTATATATTTCTATAAGATATCCCTTCATCCTTCTAAAACTATTCTGGCAGCTCGCTCTATATACCCACCACCCCCTGTACCTTGAAGATTGAATACTCTAACCAAGTAGTCCTCTCTCCCTCCATCCCTCCCCTACCCCAGCTTCAAAGTCGTCTTGGTGTCTATCTTCAGTGTAAACCAGCATCAGGAACTGCAGATGCTGGTTTACACTGGAAGACAGACACAAAATGCTGGAGTAACTCAGCGGGACAGGCAGCATCGCTGGAGAGAAGGAATGGGTGACGTTTTGGGTCAAGACACTTCTTCAGACAGAGTCAGGGGAGAGGGAGACATAGAGATAATGAAGTGTAAGGTTGTGAAAAGGAGACATCAAAGAGGATGAGTTCAAGGAAAATGTTAAAATAGATCATTGTTTAGCTAGAAGAAAGTGCCAATGTGCCAAAAGTCTTTTTGACCACCTTATCTACCTGCGACTCGGACCTTAAGAAACCATGCACTGTACTCCTAGATCCCTCTGCTCCACAACACTCCACAGAGGCCTACCATTCGACTGTGTACGCCCTGCCCTTGTTAGGCTTTGCAAAATGCCAATACCTCACATTTCTGTGTGCAGGAAGACTGGAGTGTGACTAATGTTCCTTTATTTAGAAAGGGCTGCAAAGAAAAGCCTGTGAACTACAGTCCAATGAACTTAACATCTTTGGTAGGTAAGTTACTGGAGAGTATGCTGAGGGATAAGATATGTACTTGGATAGACAGGGACTGAATTAAGGAGAGTCAGCATGGTTTTGTACGTGGGAGATTGTCTCACAAATCTGATTGAGTTTTTTTGGAGAGGCAACCAACAAGACCAAATGCATAAACGTTGTCTGTGGACTTCAGCAAGTCATTTAATAAGGCTCCGCATGGTAGGCTGCTCTGGAAGGTTAGATCGCATGGGATCCAAGGAGAGATAGCTGAATGGATAGAAAAATTGGTTTTCATGGAGGAAGCAGAGGGTGATGGTGGAAGGTTGCTTTTTCGGACAGGAGGCCTGTGACTAGTGGTGTGTCTCGGGGATCAGTGCTGTTGCTATTTGTGGTTTATATCAACGATTTGGATGAGAATGTACAAAGGCACGATCAGCAAGTTTGCAGATGATACTAAAGTGGGTTGGTATTGCAGACAGTTTACATGATTGTCAAAAATTGCATGCAGGATCTCGATCGAACGGCAGGTGGGCTGAGGAATAGTTGAAGGTGTTTATTACGGAGAAGTGTGAGGTGTAGCATTTTAGGAGGTCTAACCCGGGCAGGACCTACACAGTAAATGGTTGGGAACTGGGGAGAGTGTCGTAGAGCAGAGGGATCTACGAGTGCAGGAACACAGTTCCTTGAAAGTGGCCATCACAGGTAGATAGGGTGGCACATTGGCCTTCATCACTCCGAGTATTGAGTATGGAAGTTGGGATGTTATCTTACAGTTGTACAGGACATTGGTGAAGCCACATTTGGAGTATTGAGATTTGTTCAACATGTTATAGGAAAGATGTAGTCAAGCGGGACAGGGTGCAGAGAAGATTTACGAGGATGTTGCCAGGACCTGAGCTGTAGGGAAAGGTTGGGCAGATTGGGACTTTATTCCATGGAGCGCTGGAGGATGAGGGGTAATCTTGCAGAGGTGTATAAAACCGTGACGGAATAGATGGGGTAAATGCCCAGAGCCTTTTGGCCAGAGTAGGGGAATCGAGAGGAGAAAGGTATGTGAGGGGGGGAAAGATTTAATGGGTACCTGAGGGGTAACTATTATACACAAAGGTTTAGGGTGTATGGAATGAGCTGCCAAAGGTGGTAGTTAGGCAGGTATTTGGAGAGGTACATGGACAGGAAATGTTAAAATGGCCCAGCGCAGGCAGGTGGGACGAGTCTCGATGGGCATCTTGGTTGGCATGGGCAAGTTGGAGTGCACTATCAGGGGTGGGTGGTGGAGGGCAGATACTACAGTGGTGTTGACGAGGCCTTTAGATAGGCCCATAGATATGCAGGGAATGGAGGGAGGGATATGGATTGTGTGTGCAAGCAAAGAAGATCAATTTAATTTGTATTCATGTTCGGCACAGACATCTTGGAATGAAGCATCTCCTGTGCTGCACTGCTCGATGTTCCACGTTTTATAACATTCCCCACCTTTCTTTATCAGATTCCACCCTCTACAACCTTTAGTCTTCCCCACTGAACACCTCCAGCCTTGGTCACTATCTCCACCCTTCTTCCACCACTCACTCATCCCTCTCCTCACCAGGATCCATCTATCACTTGTCCAAAGTCTGAAGAAGGGTCTCGACCTGAAACGTCACCCATTCCTTTTCTCCAGGGATGCTGCCTGTCCCGCTGAGTTACTCCAGCATTTTGTGTCTATCTTCCATCAATCACTTTCCAGCTCTCGCTCCCACCCCTTCCCCTCACCTCTCTCTACCAGCCATCTCCCCTCTCCTCCGTCAGGCTAAAGAAAGGAACCGATCCGAAAGGTCATCTGCCCATTTACCTCCCCGGATTGCTGGTGTCTCTTCACCACAACCCTCTGTCTTCTATCAGTAAGTTAGTTCTGAATCCAAATGGTCATAGCACCATTAATCCTTCTGGACCAGCCCACCATGAAGAGGGGCACAGCGGTAGAGTTGCTGCCTCACAGCGCCAGAGACCTGGGTTCGATCCAGGCTACGGGTGCTGTCTGTACGGAGATTTGTACATTCTCCCCGTGACCACGTGGGTTTTTCCGGGTGCTCCGATTTCCTGCCACATTCCAAAAATGTGCAGGTTTGTAGGTTAATTGGCTTCTGTAAATTATCCCTAGTGTGTGTAGGGTAGTGTTAAGCCCCTGTCCCACTTAGGAAACCTGAACGGAAACCTCTGGTGACCTTGCCCGCGACCCAAGGTTTCCATGAGGTCGCCGGAGGTTTTGGTCACTCTCCCTAATGGTCAAAAGTGGTTTCCACGTGGTCGAGGCTTCATCTAGGTTGCTTCGATTGTTTCAACATAATCAAAACTGGCCTCGACTAAAAATAGGTTGCCGTTTGGTCGAAGCCAGTGGAGTGGGGTCGCTAATTACTTACAGCAGTCGAAGGCCTTCTCCTTCGCTGACCGGCCATTTTGATTGGCTCATTGGAGTTTCATGACCTAGAAGACCCACCGGAAGGTAAAATGCCCGCTAACTTTACTAAACATCTTAAAACTGTCTCCACTCCTTCTCCCCCCCCTTCTCCCCCCCTCTTCTCCCCCCCCTTCTTCCCCCCCCTCTCCCCTTCTCCCCCCTTCTCCCCACTTCTCTCCCCTTCTCCCCACTTCTCTCCCTTCTCCTCCCCACTTCTCTCTCCCCTTCTCTCTGCTTCCTCTCTCCTTCTCCCCCCCCCCCGCTCTCTCTAAAGGATTTACCGTGATCTGTGGCAGCCGTTACCTTCCTCTTGATCGTGCAGACAGTGCTCCTGCATTCTCCATGGCCCCCACCTTCGCGATGTGTTTGTGTGTGCGTGCGGTCGATAGATGCAGCTCGCGCTTCGGTCGATACAGCTCGAGGCTTTCCAGGCGAGTGACCAAAACCTCCAGCGACCTCATGGAATCCTTGGGACGTGAGTAAGGTCACCAGAGGTTTCCGTTCAGGTTTCCTAAGTGGAATTAGGGGCTTTAAACCCTGTCCCACTTAGGCGACCTAAAACAGCAACCTCTGGTGACCTTGCCCGCCACCCAATAAAAAAATCAAGGTCGAGGTGACCTGCAACCCCCTACCACCTCCCACGCATATGTTGAAAACCTTCCTTGACTATGAAGAAAGACCGCTTTCGACCATTAGGGAGAGTGACCAAAACCTCCTGTGAACTCATGGAAACCTTGGGTGGCGGGGATGGTCACCAGAGGCTGCTGTTCGGGTTTCCTGAGTGGGTTGATTGCTGGTCAGCACGGACTCGGTGGGCCGAAAGGCCTGCTTCCACGCTGTATCTCTAAACTAAAATAGCATCAAAGATGCTGCCTGACCCGCTGAGTCCCTCCAGCACTTTCTTTTTTGCTTCAGATTCCAGAATCTGCAGTTCCTTGAGTCTTCATGTTCGGCTGGTTGGGTTCTCTGGGGCAGTTTTTTAAGCCTCGATTTTATTTCCCCGAGAAGTTGGTTGATTGCGGTCGGTGAGGTTCAACTGATACATTTCCGGTTGTCTGTCCTTCCTCAGCTCCCCGGCGGGAATGTCTCAGCGGGGGTGACCGGGACTGAGGGGGGTTCGGCCACGTTACCATGTGTGTGTATCGGCAATCCCAGTCTTACCCCAGGGCCCTCACGGTCACATGGATGAGGAAGGATCCCTACAGACACATCGTCACGTTCACACCCGAGATGATGGATCCTGGGCGGCGGGATGAACGGAGCAAACTCGGTTCGAGCTGGTCGGGGACCCAGAGCTGGGAAACGCCGCAACCAGGATAAAGCAGCTGAGGGTGGGGGACAGTCACGGCTACCTGTGTCTGGTGGAGTTCAGCAAACCGGAAAACTACGATCCGAGCGAGGACACTTCCACAACGAGTTGAGGAGCGGCGTACACCCGCCGTTACACCCATCAGTACCAGCGTGAGGTCCGGCTGCGGGTCTGGTCACAACCCGGTAAGAAACCATCGCCACACTCTGCCGTGTAGAGTGACAGGGTCAATAGTTTGTCCGACCCCCCCCCCCCCCCCCCCACACACACACACTTGCGCCATTGTTCAGTGTAGCTTCCCTCCCGAGCCCGGACCCTTGCGCTGAATGCCGTGTGTGTCACTCTCAGAGTCAGACCGACTGTCGGAGTCCGAGCCAGTGAGTCGTTATTCATAGAGTCGCTGAGAATCAGAGAGTCACAGGCCCTTCCGCCCAACCTGCCCACGCCGACCAACATGCCCCATCAACATCAACCTGCCTCAGAGGGCGGTGGAGGCGGGTTCTCTGGATGCTTTCTAGAGAGAGCTGGATACGGCTCTTAAAAATAGTGGAGCCAGGGGATATGGGGAGTAGGAAGGTTGGAAAAACGGGGGTACTGATTGTTGGGGTACACAAAAGGCTGGAGAAACTCAGCGGGTGCAGCAGCATCTAAGGAGCGAAGGAGATAGGCGACGTTTCGGGTCGAGACCCTTCTTCAGACTGGTCAGGGATCAGGGAAACGAGAGATATAGACGGTGATGTGGAGAGATAAAGAACATGAATGAAAGATATGCAAAAAAGTATCGATGATAAACGGACAAGCCATTGTAAAGCTGTCTTGTGGTGTGAAAATGAGAAGCTGGTGCGACTAGGGTGGGGGAGGGAGATTAGAGAGAGAGGGAATGCCAGGGCCCGAGGGCTGAGTGAGAGGTGGGAAGGAGAGGAAAGCAAGGGTTAACAGAATTGAGAAAATCAATGTTCAAGCCCAAAGGATGCAGACTCACCCAAGCGGAATATGAGGTGCTGTTCCTCCTACTTGCGGTGTTGCTCACTCTGGCCGTGGACGGGGCCCAGGACCGAGAGGTCGGATACGGAATGGGAGGGGGAGTTGAAGTGCTGAGCCACCGGGAGGTTGGGTTGGTTAATGCGGATCCTTTCCGAGCGGAGGTGTTCGGCGAAACGATCGCCAAGCCTCCGCTTGGTCTCACCGATATAGATCATCTGGCATCTGGAGCAGCGGATGCAGTAGATGAGGTTGGAGGAGGTGCAGGTGAACCTCTGTCGGACCTGGACCGACTGCTTGGGTCCCTGAAAGGAGTGGAAGGGGGAGGTGAATGGACAACTGTAGCATTTCTTGCGGTTGCCAGGGAAAGTGCCCGGGGAAGGGGTAGAGCGGGATGGAACTTTCCCTTGCAACCGCAAGAAATGCTACACTTGTCCCTTCACCTCCTCCCCTCCACTTCTTTCAGGGACCAAAGCAGTCCTTCCAGGTCCGACAGAGGTTCACCTGCACCTCCTCCAACCTCATCTACTGCATCCGCTGCTCCAGATGCCAGATGATCTATATCGGTGAGACCAAGCGGAGGCTTGGCGATCGTTTCGTCGAAAACACCTCCGCTCGGTCGCATTAAAACCAACCCGACCTCCTGGTGGCTCAGCACTTCAACTCCCCTCCCATTCCGTATCCGACCTCTCGGTCCTGGGCCTCCTCCACGGCCAGTGAGCAACACCGCAAGTTGGAGGAACAGCACCTCATATTCCGCTTGGGGAGTCTGCATCCTTTGGGCTTGAACATTGAATTTTCTCAATTCTGTTAACCCTTGCATGTCTCCTCCCCTTCCCACCTCTCCTCAGCACTCGGACCCTGGCATTCCCTCTCTCTCTATCTCCCTCCCCACCCTAGTCGCACCAGCTTCTCATTTTCACACCACAAAAGCTTACAATGGCTTGTTCCGTTTATCATCGATACTTTTTTGCATATCTTTCATTCATTGTTCTTTATCTCTCCACATCACCGTCTATATCTCTCGTTTCCATGATCCCAGACCAGTCTGAAGAAGGGTCTCGACCCGAAACGTCGCCTATCTCCTTCACTCCTTAGATGCTGCTGCACCCGCTGAGTTTCTCCAGCCTTTTGTGTACCCTCGATTCTCCAGCATCTGCAGTTCCTTCTTTAATACTGATTGGGGATGATCAGCCATGATCACATTGAATGGTGGTGCTGGCTCAAAGGGCCGAATGGGCTACTCCTGCACCTATTGTCTATAACACTAGTCCCACCACCCGCATTTGGCACATAGCCTTCTAAACTTGCCTCCCCAAGAACCTGTCTAAATGTCTCTTAAATGTCGCGAGAATCCCTGCCTCAACTGCCTCCTCCTGCGGCTCTTTCCTTACACCCACTAATCCTTGTGTAAAAAAAGTTACCCCTCAGATTTCTATTAAATCTTTCCCGCCTATGTCACGCGGTTCTGGATTCCCCAACTCTGGACAAAAGACTGTGCATTTACCCAAGCTGTTCCTCTCATGATTTTTATACACCTCTATAAGATCACCCCTCATCCTCCTGCGCTCCAAGGAATAATGTCCTAGCCTGCTCCATGTCACCCTACAGCTCAGCATCTCAAGTCACGTCCTTGGCAACACCCTTGTAAATCCTCTCTGCATCCTTTCCAGCTTGACAACATCGTTCAACTTCAAGTTCAAATGTATTTGTCACATGCACCATGAGGTGCAGTGAATGTGATTTACCAAGCAGCGTTACAATTAAAAAAGGACACAGTACAAAACATAATTCAACACAGACATCCACCACAGCATTCTTCACTGTTCACAGTTCAGACAGTCCAGTATCATGGTGAACAAAACTGAACACAATATTCCAAATGTGGCTTCTCCTATGTCTTATACAACAGTAACATATCCTCCCAACTTCCATTCTCAATACTCTGACTGATGAAGACCAATGTGCCAAAAGCCTTTATGATCACCCTATCATCGGCTAATATTCAATCATGGCTGATCTGTCTTTCCCTCTCAACCCCATTCTCCTGCCTTCTCACAATAACCCCTGATACCCATACCAGTCAAAAATCTATGAATCTCAGCCTTAAAAAATATCCAAGACCCATGGCCTTCTGTGGCAATGAATTCCACAGATTCACTACACTGTGACTAACGCAATGTTGCCTCATCTCCTTCCTAAAGGTACAATATTTTATTCTGAGACTACGGCCTCTGATCCTAGACTCTCCTACTAGTGGAAACATCATCACCACATCCATGCTATCCAGGTCTTTCACTATTCGGTGAGATCTTCCCCTCATCCTAAACTCCAGCGAGTACAGGCCCAGTGCTGTCCTAACTCTCATCGTATGTTAACCCAATGAATAAGCTTATGAATGAATGAATGAATGAATGAATGAATGAATGAATGAATAAGTTTATTGGCCAAGTATTCACATACAAGGAATTTGCCTTGGTGTTCCGACCGCAAGTGACAACATGACATACAGTGACAGTTAAGAATGATACATAAAACATTAAACATTAATAATAAATTGTTCCTGGGATCATTCTCGTAAACCTCCTCTGGACTCTTTCCAGAGCCAGCACATCCTTCCTCAGATATGGGGCCCCCAGAATTTTCACCATACTCAAATGATGGCGGCTGACCAGGTGCCTTTGTAGGAGCATTCCATCCCTGTTTTTGTATTCTAAGTCCTCCCGAACTAAATGCTAGCATTGCATTTTGCACTTCCTTACTACCATTCAATGTGCGATTAACGTTTCGGGAATCCGCACCAGTGCTCCCAAGCCCCTTTAATCTCTGGTCATTCAGTCAAGTCCAATGTCCGCTATGGTGTAGAGGTGACTCAGATAGTACCCTAGTCATGGGAGGACTGTTCAGTGACAGTGCATTTATCCTCAGAATACTGTCTCGTAACTTTTTGACCACAGATAGTTAGACGACTACACAGCCACACAGGCCTGTCGTTCCCAGGATTTTCCCTGCCACCCTTCTTAAATAGAGGCACAAACCATTTGCCACCCCCAGTCTCGTCATTTAGGGGCAGCACGGTGGTGCAGTGGTAAGATAAGCTACCGCTCTACAGTGCCGGAGACCTGGCGGTGTTTGATCCCGACTACAGGTGCTGTGACAGAGTTTGTACGTTCTTCCCTTGACCTGCGTGGGTTTTCTCCGAGATCTTCAGTTTCCTTCCCACACAATCCAGAGACGTACAGGTTTGTAGGTTAATTGGCTTGGTTAAATGTTAAAAACATTGTCCCTAGTTGTGTGTGTGTATGACAGTGTTTAATGATGTCCGTGTGGACTCGGCAGGCCGAAGGGCCTGTTTCCGTGCTGTATCTCTAAAATAAACTAAACTAAATTTAGATCATTTACCTTAATTCACAAGCAAGTTAGAAATGGCATTCCCAATCCGAGTTATTTGATGGATCATCATTGATCATATGTTAAGGCCGGATGTGGATACATGGGCCTACTGATCTCACTGGTCTTCACTGCTCTGTTTTACAGGGACATACATCAATCCCATCAATATACATCCTGCGCATTTGATTCTCCTCCTCATGCTCTTGCATCTGAGCTGCTATTATTATCCTCTGGAAGAAAGGAGGTGAGTTGACCTCGCAAATAAGCCAATGGCAATTCTCTGTCTGCTATCCGTTACTATTGTCCCTTGCGATCAGCTTTGCTTATGTGCTATCGTTTGTCTTTAATCGGACGTCCGCACTTCACACTGCCTCGGCAAGACCACACGGAATAATCAAGGACCGGTCTTACCCCTCTTCTCCCCTCTAATGAGGTAAGCATTATAATTGTTCCATTTCCGAGTGCATGACAATGAATTGACTCACATTAAGCAAGAGGTGTAGAAGTGTGAAAACGCACACCTCCAGGCTCAGGGACAGTTTCTTCCCAGCTGTCATCAGCGGTCCTGACCTCCCATCTACCTCATTGGAGCTCTTTGAACTAACTTTAATTGGACTCTACTTGGACTTTATCTTGCACACTAAACGTTATTCCCTTTATCCTGTAACACATGTGGACAGCTCGATTGTAATCATGTATAGTCTTTCCGCTGACTGGACAGCACGCAAAAACAAAAACAACCTTTCACTGCACCTCGGTACAAGTGACAATAAAAATAAAGTAAACTCAATTAAACTAAACTAAACTAAAGCTATCCAGTCATATAATTACTATACATGAGTACAGAGTACCAGTACAAGTGGTGCAAAGAGAAAAATGCAGAATATATGTTATCTGTGTTCAATTTTCAGATAAAAAGTGCATGGTACATAATGAGGTAGGTTGGGGATTGGTGTCAGTATCCTTATGGGCATGTTTCATTTAAGTGACTATAGGCGACGGCCAAAACATTTTCAACATGTTGAAATTTTTTCAGCGACAATTTGGACTGTCATAGGTTGTCGTGAGTAGGTTGTCATAGGTTTGATCGCCGGGTGTTGACTTTGGTGAATTCCATTGTCCTAGTCGCTGCCAGTCGCCTGAAAAATCGCTCAAGTTGGACAGGCCCTATTAATCTTGTGAGACAAGCTAAATCATCCATGGTCTGATACGAGAGGGGGTGATAAGATACAGAGTGCAGAATATAGTTCTCAGCATTGTTCCAGAGACAAAGTCCAATGTCCGCAATGGGGTAGAGGTTGAATCGGACAGTACCCTAGCTTATGGAAGGGCCGTTCAGAATAACAGAGGGGAAGAAGCTGTTCCTGAGTCATGTGGTGCGTGCTTTCAAGCTTCTGTACCTTCTGTCGGACGGAGCGAGGGAGAAGAGGGGGAAAGACAGAGGTGTAAAAGGTCGTAGATTTGTTGGTTGTTGAAGTGTAGGTGTTGGAGTCTGGGTGTGTGTGGTGGACTGGGCTACTTCTTCAACTTTTTGCAATTTCTTGCGGAATTGGGCAGAGCTGTTACACACAACCAGGCGGTGATGCAACCCGACATGTATGCTCTCTACGGTGTTGTGTAGAAGTAGGAGTCTCAGTACTCCTGAGGAAGTAGAGGCAATGGTGTGCCTTCTTGGCTGTGGCTCACTATGCTGGTACACAGCAGATTATTGGTAACACCAATGCTTAAGAACAGGGTGGCGCAGCGGTAGAGTTGCTGCCTTGCAATGAATGCAGGTCCAGAGACACAGGTTCGATTCCGACCACGGAGGGTGCTGTCTGAACGGATCTTGTACGTTCTCCCGTGACCTGCGTGGGTTTTTCTCCGAGATCTTCGGTTTCCTTCCACACTCCAAAGACGTACAGGTTTGTAGGTTAATTGGCTTGGTAAATGTAAAAAAGCTGTCCCTTATGGGTGTAAGATTAATGTTAATATGCGGGGATCAATAGTCGGCGTGGACACGATGGGCCGAAGGGCCTGTTTCCTCGCTGTATCTTTAAACTGAACTAAATTTGAAATGCTCAACAATTGCCGTAGCAGCAATGTGGTCAGTTCAGCCGTTCTGAAGGAGAAAAAACCGGTAAGCTCTTCACACTTTAGTTGATTTAGTTTATTGTCACATGTGCGGGGAGCAACCCACCTCAGGAAAAGCTGGGGCCGTGGGGGGAGATTCAGCGGGTGGGGAGAGTGGGTGAGGGGGAGAGAGTGCTGGGGGAGGGGAGAGAGTGGGTGGGGGGGAGAGTGGGTGAGTGGTGGGAGTGGGTGAGGGGGGAGAGTGGGTGAGTGGGTGATTGGGGGGGGAGGGTGAGGGGGGGTGGGTGGGCAGTGGGTGAGGGGGGGATTGGGTGGTGAGGGAGTGGGTGGGGAGTGGGTGAGGGGGGAGTGGGTAACGGAGGGGGGTGGAGTGGGTGAGGGGGAGAGTGGGTGAGGGGTGGGGTGGGGGGATAGTGGGTGGGGGTGAGAGTGGGTGAGGGGTGGTGTGGGTGGGGGGATCCTAGTGGGCGGGTAGTGAGGGGGAGAGAGTTGGGTGAGGGGGGTGAGGGGGGGATGTGGGGGGTGGGGTAAGTAGGGCAGGGGCGACGTGAGTGGGGAGTGGTGAGGGGGTTTGTGTGGGTGAGGGGGGTGGGGAGGGGTGTCAGTAAAGGGCGAGAGCGTGAGGGGGGAGTTGGGTGGAGTGAGGGGGTCAATAGTGGGCATTTTACTTTGATAAAGGGCGGAGGTGGGTGGTGGGGGGGAGTGGGTAGGGGGGGTGTGGTGAGGGGGGGGGAATAAAGTGGGTGGGGGATTCCAAGGAGTGGGGTAGCTAGTGTGAGGGGGGAGTGAGTGAGATATTAGGGGGGGGAGTCATTTTGGGTGAGGGGTTGAGATGGGGGGGTGTGGGATGAGGGGGGGGTTTCAGTGGTGATTTGGGATTTTGGTATGAGGGGGGGGGGGGGGTAAGTGGGGTCAGGGGGGATAATGTGGGTAGCGGGGGGGGAGAGTTGAGGGGGGGAGTGGGTGAGGGGGGAGGGATTTGATTTGGGCTGTAATTTTGATGAATCTTTATTATTCTACGCTTGTTATACGATGTGGATGTCAGCCATTAAACATAATCTTTTCTCATCTCTTTATTCCTGCAGTGTTTTCACCGGTAATGGGGTCAGCCAGATTTTCTAAAAGGTAAGAGGGGTGAACGAATCCAAGGTTAAGCGGGGTGGCACGGTGGCGCAGCGGGTAGAGCTGCCGCCTCACAGCGCCAGAGACCCAGGTTCGATCCTGACTACGGGTGTTGTCTGTACGGAGTTTGTACGTTCTCCTCGTGACCGCATGGGTTTTCTCCGGGTGCTACGGTTTCCTCCCACACTCCAAAGACGTACAACGTTGTTGGATAATAGGCTTCTCTGCATTGTAAATTGTCCCTAGTAGTGTGTGTAGGACAGTGCTCGTGTACTGACGATCGCTGGTCGGCACTGACTCACTGGGCCAAAGGGCCTGTTTCCACGCTGTGTGACTAAACTAAAGTAGTCTGAAGTCTAGCGTTGCACATTTCCACACTGGGTAAAAAGGTTTTGACTGTCTACCACATCCATGCCTCCCATTATTGTACATCATTCAGATGTGCGGGTTTGGAGGTTAATTGGCTGGTAAAATTGTAAACTGTCCCTCCTGCGTAGGGTAGTGCTAGTGTACAGCACGGACTCGGTGGGCCGAAGGGCCTGTTTCCGCACTGTATCTCTAAAGTCTAAAATAAAGTCCAAAGTAAAATTTCATGTACTCACTGTGGTAATCACCTTCTGTGATCTGTGGTGTGCGCAGGAAGTTGAGATGCGCGGATTGCCATGAGATATTCTGGTCGTTTGATGCAATTTCCTTACGTTGGTTCCTCTCTCTGTAGGAGTGCTGCGAGTCCAGATGATACTGGCCGAGGGGAACAGCTGCAGTGTGCCTGAAGACAGCTACCATCGTGCCGGTGCCGAAAAAGTCCAAAGTCACCCTGAATGACTACCGCCCGGTTGCCCTAACTCCAATACCAATGGAGCACCATAACCGACTTCATCAGCTCCGGCTCCCTACCCCCCCGAGCCTCTGACCTCATCGTCTCCCAGCCCCGCATGGCCCGATTTTAACTTCTCCCCAAAATCCCCAAACCCGACTGCCCTGGCAGACCCATTGTCTCTGCCTGTTCGTGCCCTATGTTCGAATACATTTCCACATACCTTGACGCCATCCTATCCCCCTTTGTTAAATCCCTCCCCACCTATGTTCAAGACACCTCAGACACTCTCCGTCGGCTCCGTTGCATTCCATTCTCCAGGCCCCCATCCTCTCATCTTTACCATGGATGTCCAGTCACTCTACACTTCCATCCCCCACCAGGACGGTCTCAAAGCCCTCCGGTTCTTCCTCGACCAGAGGAGCAACCCATACCCATCCACTGGACACCCTCCTCCGCCTAGCGGAGTTGGTCCCTTACCCTCAATAACTTCTCTTTTGAGTCTTCCCATTTCCTCCAAACACAAGGCGTAGCTATAGGCACATGCATGGGCCCCAGCTACGCTTGCCTCTTTGTTGGGTACGTCGAACAATCCTTGTTCTCGGCGTACCAGGGCCCCATCCCGACCTCTACCTCCGTTACATCGACGACTGCTTTGGTGTCACCTCCTGCACCCACACACAACTGACTGACTTCATTCATTTCACCACCAACTTCCATCCGGCACTCAAATACACTTGGACCATTTCCGACATTTCCTACCATTCCTTGACCTCACCATCTCTATTGCAGGTGATACACTCCTGACCGACATCCACTACAAACCAACTGACTCCCACAGCTACCTGGACTACTCTTCCTCCCACCCTGCTTCCTGTAAGGACTCCATCCCCTATTCCCAATTCCTCCGTCTACGCCGCATCTGCTCCCAGGATGAGGTGTTCCACACCAGGGTCATCACAAATGGCCTCATTCTTCAGAGAACGGGGATTCCCCTCCCCCACTATTGATGAGGCTCGCACCAGGGTCTCCTCCATACCCCGCAACACTGCCCTCTCTCCCCATTCCCCCACTCGCAAACAGGGCAGAGTCCCCCTGGTCCTCACCTTTCACCCCACCAGCCGGCAAATACAACACATAGTCCTCCACCAGTTTCGCCACCTCCAACGTGACCCGCCACATCTTCCCATTCTCCCCCCCCCTGCCTTCCGCAAAGACCGCTCCCTCCGCAACTCCCCTTGTCAATTCTTCCCTCCCCTCCCGCTCTACCCCTTCCCCGGGCACTTTCCCTTGCAACCGCAAGAAATGCAACACTTGTCCCTTCACCTCCCCCCTCCACTCCTTTCAGGGACCCAAGCAGTCCTTCCAGGTCCAACAGAGGTTCACCTGCACCTCCTCCAACCTCATCTACTGCATCCGCTGCTCCAGATGCCAGATGATCTATATCGGTGAGACCAAGCGAAGGCTTGGCGATCGTTTCACCGAACACCTCCGCTCGGTCCGCAAAAACCAACCCGACCTCCCGGTGGCTCAGCACTTCAACTCCCCCTCCCATTCCGTATCCGACCTCTCGGTCCTGGGCCTCCTCCACGGCCAGAGTGAGCAACATCGCAAGTTGGAGGAACAGCACCTCATATTCCGCTTGGGGAGTCTGCATCCTTTGGGCTTGAACATTGAATTTTCTCAATTCTGTTAACCCTTGCTGTCTCCTCCCCTTCCCACCTCTCCCTCAGTCCCCGAGCCCTGACATTCCCTCTATCTCTATCTCCCTCCCCCAACACGAGTCGTACTAGCTTCTCATTTTCACACCACAAACAGCTTACAATGGCTTGTTCCCTTTATCACCGATACTTTTTTGCATATCTTTCATTCATTGTTCCTTATCTCTCCACATCACCGTCTATATCTCTCGTTTCCCTGATCCCTGACCAGTCTGAAGAAGGGTCTCGACCCGAAACGTCGCCTATCTCCTTCGCTCCTTAGATGCTGCTGCACCCACTGAGTTTCTCCAGCTTTTTGTGTACCCTCGATTCTCCAGCATCTGCAGTTCCTCCTTTAAACACTCCAATACCAATGAAGTGCTTTGAAACGCTGGTCCTCTCCCACATCAAATCCAGCATCCCTGCCTCACTGGATTCTCATCAATTTGCATACAGGGCAAATAGATCCAGAGGATGCCATCTCTCTGGCTCTTCACACTGTCCTGACTCACTAGAAAGACAGGGCACGTACGTGTGGATGCTCTTCTGCCTTCAATACGGTCAACCCCACCAAGCTCACCACCAAACTCCACCAGCTAGGCACATCTACACTTTAGTCTGTTTTGACTGTTTTATTGTTCTAATGTTCTTTTTACAAACCTTGTTCTCAGGGTATCTAAATTGTATTATTTGTTTAAGTTATGACATCGATTGGAAGCTGCGTAGCCAAATCTCGTTGCACTTATATGCAATGACAATAAAAATATATTATTATTATTATTATTATTATTAGTATTATTATTATTATTATTATTATTCAGGTACTGAGCGAGCACCTTCTAACCTTCTACAGGAGAGCTACGGGTAGCAACTGGAGGGTGGAGACAGTACGGGACTGCACATGAGGAAATGCAGATGCTGGTTTGCAAAATAAAAGACACAAAGTGCTGGAATAACTGGGGCGGCACGGTGGCGCAGCATCGGAATCGCTGCCTTACAGTGCCAGAGACCCGGGTTCGATCCTGCTTATAGATGCTGCCTGTGCTTTCAAGAGAGAGCTGGATAGGGCTCTTAAAGATAGCGGAGTCAGGGGATATGGGGAAAAGGCAGGAATGGGGTACTGATTGGGGATGATCAGCCATGATCACATTGAATGGCGGTGCTGGCTCGAAGGACCGAATGGCCTACTCCTGCACCTATTGTCTATTGTCTACTGAGTTTGTGCGTTCTCCGTGACCGTGTGGGTTTTCTCCGCGTGTGTAATTATACTCCTAAAGCTTACCCCCTTTAATCTCGTTCAGTAAAACACTGAGTGAAACGCCAGATCAGTATTCTTTATTCTTTCCACCAATAACAAACTCCCTGTACAATAACTAACCACCGCGGGTCCGTTCCTTGTCTCTGCTCGTTTAAGCCCTTCAGCCTCGTGCAAGCAGACACCTTTACGCAGTCCAAAGCGCCCCTCCAGATCACTCCAATCCTCGTGGGGTCCACTCTTTTATAGGTCATCGGACCCTGTGGCCCCCCTACAAACCAATCACAAATATATATATATTTTTTAAAAATATATTTTTATTAGAGGTAAACAATAAATTGGCAAACGCATATTATGGTAGAAACATTTTGTGTACATCAATCATACATTATTAATGTTATCAATTGAATCATTCTGCCTCTAATAGTTTTTTGTTTTTTTATAGATTAAGAGTAATAAAAAAGAGAGAGAGAAAAAATAAAAATTTAAAAAAATTATAAGGAATGGAATAATTTACCATTAATGCATCATTGGAGATAAGATGAAGGAATATAGAATGTAACTTTTCATCTGATTCTGAGTCCAAATTTCAGTTAGGTCCCCCTGCCGAACCAATCTACCCTTTCAAATAATCGATGAATGAAAACCATATTCTAACAAAAAGTTCTTGTTTGTCTATTAAGGCAAATCAGATTCTTTCCAGGTGTAGGGTCTCTGACATTTCCATAATCCACATTTTAATTGTGGGGGTTGCAGGACCTTTCCAAAATTTTTATATTAATTTCTTCCCAATTATTATACTGTAATCGAGGAAATTTCTTTGGCTTGTTGTAAGTCTTAAACTTTGTTCTGATATTCCAAGTATTATTAGTTTTGAGTCCGGATCCAGTTTAGTATTAATAACTTCAGAAGTTATTCTAAAGATATCAATCCAGACATTTTTAATTTTTATACAATTTGCAAAAGTATGTGTTAAGTTAGCCTCTAGATGATGACATTTATGACAGATAGGAGAGACATGTGGAAAGATTCTATTCAGTTTTACTTTAGAGTAATGTAATCTGTGTAATACTTTAAATTGTATTAAAGCATGTCTGGCATTTAACAAGCATTGATGTATATATTGTAAACTTTTGTCCCAAATATCTTTCGTTATGGGTTGGCTTAATTCATTTTCCCATGTATGTCTATGTGATTCCATCGATGGGACCTCGCTATCTAAAAGTATATTATAGATATAAGTTGTTAGTTTTTCTGTATTAGGATGCTTATTCAAACATTCATCAAGGATTTCTGGTTCCCTGCTCGTATAATCTTGTGTAATTTGATTTAACATAATCTCTGAGTTGTAGATATCGAAAAAAAAATATTTGAGTGTAATGCATAAATCTGTTGTAACTCCTGAAATAAAAGAAAAAGTGCCTTTCTTATAAAGATGTCTCACATCTTTTTAATTCCATAATTTTTCCATTGTGTGAAACCTTTATCCAGCATGGAAGGTTTGAATAAGTGATTGTTTACAAAAGGGAGTGGTATATTATCCAATTTTAAAGCCTTTTTTAATTGTTTCCAGATTTGTGTACCACTATGTATTATAGTGTTTTCCATATAGGTTTTTTTTGTGCAATTTTATCGGTGCAGACATAATCAAACCGATTTCAAAAGGTAAACAGTCCTCCTTTTCCATCCTTAACCAGTCTGGTTGTTGATCCATTTCTTCCAGCCAGAAATTCATGTTTTTTAATATGGACTGCCCAAAAATAAAACAGAAAATTTGGTAGAGCTAAACCTCCATTAATCTTTGATTTACATAAATGTTTTTTACTTATTCTATAATTCTTATAATCCCAGATGAAACTTGTAACAGTAGAGTCGACTTTAAAAAAAAAAGATTTTGGAATATATATCGGGATTGACTGGAATAAGTACAATAATTGCGGCAAAAAGATAATTTTTATAGCATTAATTCTACCAAACATTGAGATGGGAAGTGTTTTCCAATATTGAATATTCTTGTTAAGTTTATTCAGTAAAGGTGGGAAATTTGATTTAAATAAAGAAGTATACGTCTTAGTTATATAAATACCTAAATATTTAATCACATTTAACCAATCACAAATATTGATTATGTTGTACAGTTATTGACAGTTCACTAACCCAATTACAAAGTACCCCATTACAATGTTTCTACAGAAGCTTCTGGAAGGAAGTCAGTTCACTAAAGTTTTCCCAGGTAGTATAAACATTTCAAACAAGGTTTCTCACTTCAACCAATCATCAAACAGCAGTACAAACACCCTGCCACATTATTAACAGTATTTACAACTCACCCTTAGTTGGCCAATCCTGACCGTGCATTTGCAACACCTCTGAGCTCCTCTGCAAAATCCTTATACATTTTAACAAAGAAAGGTGCATCTGGACCTTACCTCATCCTGCATATCCATCCAGGGTCCAGACTATCTGGCGCCAGCTCACAGCTTGCAACTTTTTCACAGAGAGGCCAAGCAGGCCTTGCAAATCCAAAGATCCTCCATTTTATAATAGCTCTAATTAGGTCAATATTAACACACGTGCTCCGGTTTCCTCCCACATTCCAAAGGTGTACAGGTTTGTAGGTTAATTGGCTTTGGTCTCTAGTGTGTGTTGGATAGTGTAAGTGTAAGGGGTGATCGCAGGTCGGCGCAGACTCGGTGGGCCGAAGGGCCCGTTTCCGCACTGTATCTCAAACTAAAACTAGAAAACTCAGCTGGTCTAGCAGAATCTTTGTCTGAAGAAGGGTCTCGACCAGAAACGTCACCCATTGCTTTTCTCCAGAGATGCTGCCTGTCCCGTTGAATTACTTCAGCATTTTGTGTCCATCTCTGGAAAACATGGATGGGTGACGTTTCGGGTCAGGGGCCCGCCTGAAGGTGTACATTTAGGTTTATTATTGTCATGTGTACGGAGGTATGGGTAAAAAGCGTTTTTTGGCATCCTATCCAAACAGATCGGATATACCACACGTAAATACAATCAATTCAAACTCCAGCACAATAGGTAGAGCAAAGGGAAAGATACAGAGTGCAGAATATAGTTCTCAGCATTGTAGCGCATCAGTTCCAGAGACAAAGTCCAATGTCCGCAATGGGGTAGAGGTGAATCGGACAGAACCCTAGCTTATGGAAGGACCGTTCAGAAGCCTGATAACAGAGGGGAAGAAGCTGTTTCTGAGTCTGGTGGTGTGCAAGTCACCGACAGCACCTGTAGTCAGGATCAAACCCGGTCTCTGGAGCGGTAAGGCTGCAAGGCAGCAACTCTACCGCTGCGCCACTGTGCCACCCATTTTTACATTTATACATGAATATAATCAAGCCATACCTAGACACTAAAGGTAGAGGGAAGAAAAAAATACCAGATTGCAGAATACAGTTTCTCAGTATTGTCGCGTATCAGTTCCAGAAAAAGTGCAACGAAGATCAGGACAGCACCCTAACTTATGGAAGGACCATTCAGATGTCTGCGAGCAGTCTGTAATTAAGGGCCACAGAAACAAACAACCTGGGTCGTAGGGTCAATTCTCAAGGCTCTGAGGGCAAGGATAAGTTTACTGGGAAGAGGGGCTAGCACCGACTCGATGGGTGGATTCCCTGTGAGGATTCTATGATGTGGAACTCATTACCACAGACGGTGATGGAGGCCAAGTCATCGGGTATTTTTAAGGTGGGGATCGACAGTTTCTTGATGAGTGAGGGTGCCAAAGGTTATGGGGAGAAGGCAGGAGAATGGGGTTCAGAGGGAAATATAGATCACCCATGATTGAATGGTGCAGTAGTCTCAATGGGCCCAATGGCCTAATTCTGCTTCTATCACTTATGAAATTATGATTCTCATGAGAGGAATAGGTTGCATAAATGCAGTATTTTACCCCAACTGGGGGAATCTAGAACCAGAGGACATAGGTTTAAATTGAGAGAGGAAGGAATTAATAGGAATCTGAGGGGCAATTTTAATACAAAGAGGGTGCTGGGTGTGTGGAACGAGCTGCCAGAGGAGATAGCAGCTATAATAATGTTTTAAAAAAACATTTGGACAGGTTCATGGATAGGAAAGGTGGTACCAGTGTAGATGGGGCATGTTGGTCGGTGTGGGCAAGTTGGGCCGAAGGGTCTGTTTCCATGCTGTATCATTCTGATGATTTGTGTTACAGAGCGTGTCAACAATGTGGTGTCCAACAGCGGCGAGGCAGGTAAGCGTTAGCCCCTTATTTTGGTTCAGAGCTGTGATCTAATTTGTGTTCCAAGCTTGGTCGGCCAACCCAGAGAATGTCTTGTTTTAATTTAAGAAGCTGAAAATCCCCCCAAATGGTGACTTCATTAGTTCCAGGAGCAGGAATAAGCCATTTGGCCCATCAAGTCTACTTCACAACTCTCTGGGTGAAAAAGCTTTTCATCTCAGTCCTAAATGGCCAACCCCTTATTCAAGCGAATACAAGCCCAGTCGACCCATTCTTTCGTCATATGTCTGTCCCACAATGCCAGGAATTAACCTGGTGAACCTAAACTGCACTCCCTCAATAGTAAGAATGTCCTTCCTCAAATTAGGAGACCAAAATTGCACACAATACTCCAAGTGCGGTCTCACCCGGGTCCTGTACAACTACAGTAGGACCTCCTTGCTCTTAAACTCAAATCCTCTCTCAATGAAGGCCCACATGCCAGTAGCTTTCTTCACTGCCTGCTGTACCTGCATACTTACTTTTAGTGACTGATGTACAAGGACACCCAAGTCTCGTTGCACCTCCCCTTTCCTTAATCTGGCACCATTCAGATAATAATCTGCCTTCCTGTTTTTGCCACCAAAGTAGATAACCTCACATTTATCCACATTATATGCATCACCCAACCTATCCAATTCACCCTGCATCCTCATACCATCTTCCTCGCAGCTAACACTGCCACCCAGATTTGTGTCATCCACAAACTTGGAGATGTCACATTTAATTCACTCGTCTAAATCTTTTCCTCTTCGTATATCTGAAGAAGCATTTACAGTCAGTTTTTATGTTCCCCGCAAGCTTTCCTTCATGCTCTATTTTCCCCCTCTTAATTAACCCCTTTGTCTTCCTCTGTTAACTCCCAGTCCTCCGGTTTGCTGCTTCCACTGGCCAATTTACTTGCCTCCTGGATTTAACACTGTCCCTTATTTCCCTCGTTAGCCACAGTTGAGCCGTCTTTCCCGTTTTATTTTTACGCCAGACAGGGATGAACAATTGTTGTAATTCATCCACACGATCTTTAAATCTTTGCCATTGCAAAGATTTAATCCACTGTCAATCCTTTAAGTATCATTTGCCAGTCTATCCTAGCCAATTCCCATCTCATAGTTACCTTTCTTTATGTTCAGGACCCTCGTCTATGATTAAACTGTATTACTCTCCATCTTAATGCAGAATTGTGGTCGCTGTTGCCCAAGGGGCTTTGCAGAACAAGATCGCTAACTAATCCTTCCTCATTACACAATACCCAGCCTAGGATGGCCTGCCGTCCAGTTGGTTCCTCTACACATTGGCTTAGAAAGCCATCCTGTATACACTCCAGGAAATCCACCTCCTCAGTGTTGTTACTAATTTGCTTAGCCCAATCTATATGCAGATTAAAGTCATCCATGGTAACTGCTTTACCTTTGCTACACCACATCCCTAATTTCCTTCTTGATGCTATCCCCAACCTCCTGACTGCTATTTGGTGGTCTGCATACAACTCCAACAAACATTTTCTGCCCTTGCTATTTCGCAGTTCTACCCTTAGAGATTCTACAGCATCCAAGCTAATGTCTCGCAACAGTTACCACCAACGTAAAACTGTTCAATTCACCATTTAGTTTGAACAGTTTCCACCCATAAACCTCTCTGCCTTTACATTTCACTCCTCTTTCAAATCTGCTCTACCTGTATGAGGTTTTGACCAGCTGATGATGGGTTCAGTGTGTGCAGGAGCAATTCCCCCTCTCTGTCCTCTCCACCCGGGGTAGATCTACAAGACTGAAGAAGGGTTTCGGCCCAAAACGTTGCCTATTTCCTTTGCTCCATAGATGCTGCTGCACCCGCTGAGTTTCTCCAGCACTTTTGTCTACCTTCGATTTTCCAGCATCTGCAGTTCCTTCTTAAACACGTAGATCTACCCGAGCCGAGAGTAGATTACTCTGGAGCGGGGCCCCCTTACTCGTTGGGCCCAATTGGGAACAATCGATCCAATCGGCTTAAGGCCGGCCCTGTAAGTCACAGAGTGCTGGAGGAACTCAGTGAGTCAGGCAGCATCTCTGGAGAAAAGGTATAGATTATATTTTTGGGTCAAGACCGTACTTCAGTAATATTCATGATGTGACATGCATAGACATTCCTGAATGTTACCCAAACCACCGTGAGCTACTTTGTTACGGTGCTTGCCCTCTCCTATAACGTCTCTGCTGCCTTGGGTGATGCAGGACAGGACACAAGCTTTGGGACACGAAATGAAGCTGTTGCCGTCTGTCCCAGCCTGGTAAAAACCTGGATGGAGTGGATGTGGAGAGGATGTTTCCACTAGTGGGAGAGTCTAGGAACAGTGGCCACAGCCTCGGAATTAAAAGACATTCCTTTAGGAAGGAGATGAGCAGGAATTCCTTAAGTCAGAGGGTGGTGAACTATGGAATTCATTGCCACAGACAGCTGTGGAGGTCAAGTCAATGGACATTTTTCAGGAGGAGATTGATAAATCTTTGATGGATACGAGTGTCAGAGGTAATGGGGAGCAGGCAGGAGAATGGGTTTGAGAGGGAAAGATAGATAGTCATAGAGTGATAGTGTGGAAACAGGCCCTTCAGCCCAGCATGTCCCATCTGCACTAGTCCCACCTGCCCACGTTTGATCCATATCCCTCCGAACCCGTCCTATCCATGTTCCTGTCTAACTGTTTCTTAAATGTTGCGATAGTCTTCACTTATGTCCTCTGCTCCTCGATTCACCTACTCTGGGCAAAAGACTCAATCATATCTATTCAAATCATGATTTTATACACCTCTTAGATCATCTTCATCCTCCTGTGCTCCATGAAATGAGTCCCAGCCTACTCAACCTCTCCCTATAGCTCTGGCCCTCTAGTCCTGGCAACATCCTTGTAAATCTTCACTGTACCATTTCCAGTTTGATGACATCTTTCCTATAACATGGTGCCCAGAACTGAATACAATACTCTGAATGCGGCCTCACCAACTTCTTATGCAACTGCAACATGACCTCCCAACCTCTATACTCAGCCTGACTCACTGAGTTACACCAGCACTCTGTGAATCGTCACAGAACAGGGCAAGATTAACAAGTTTGTTGATGATACAGAAGTGAGTGGTTTTGCATATAGTGAAGATGGTTGTGAAAAATCGCAGCAGGTTCTGGATCAATTAGCCAGGTGGGCAGAGGAATGGTTGGTGGTTGCATGGTTCCTTGAAGGTCGTGTCGCAGGTATATCAGGTGGTCAAAACGTATTTTGGCACTTTGGCCTTCATCAGTCAGAGTATTGAGTATAGAAGTTGGGAGGTCATGTTGCAGTTGATGTGACTGCATTTAGAATATTGTGTTCAGTTCTGGGCACCATGTTATAGGAAAGATGTCAAACTGAAAAGAGTACAGAGATCCCCATCCTGGATCAATCCAATCAGGGTTGTGTCGTCCGCAAACTTGAGAAGCAGTGACAGAGGTGTCTGTGGAGGTGCAGTCATTGGTGTGGCGAGAGTAGAGGAGAGGGGAGAGTACGCATCTTGCGGTGCTCTTATACTGAGCGTTTGCGGGTCTGAGATATGCTTTCCCGTCTCACATGCTGCTTCCTGTCTGTCAGGAAGCTGGTGATCCACCAACAGAGGGGTTCAGGCACAGTCAACTCAGAAGGTTAGGAGCGTACTAGCTCTGGCACAATGGTGTTGAATGCAGAGCACAAATCAACAAACAAAATCCTCGCATAGGTCCCCTGGCGGTCTAGGTGCTGGAGGATGAAGTGCAGGCCCAGATTGATTGCATCATCCACAGATCTATTGGCCCAATATGCAAAATGCAGAGGGTCCAGCAGAGGGATTGTGATATTTTTCAGCTTGGCCAGCACAAGCCATTCAACGGTCTTCGTGACTTCAGAGGTCAGTGTGACAGGCCTGTAGTCATTAAGACCAGTAATCCTTACCTTTTTGGGTTCAGGGACAATAGTGGAGACTTTGAAGCAGGCAGGGACAGTATATCTTTGCAGGGACTGGTTAAAAATGAGTAATTGGGTGTGAAGTATTGGTTGGGGTGGGAATGGTGCACTCTTTTCATACTGGAGTCTTGCCTTAGGTAGCTGTGAAGCGGTGAATGGGAAGGAGATGGTGCAGGGTCCATTCTTTGCAGACTGGTGTCTGGCTGTGTTTGTTGGGGAGGGGGTACCAGGGTTACGTTTCTGATTTTCAAACCTGAAGTAAAACTCATTCTGGTTGTTCGTCAGCTGCCGATTGTCCAAAGAGCGGGGCGCTTTCCTCTTATTGCTGGTGATTTCTTGCATGCCCTTCCAAACCGAAGAAGAGTGACGAGCTGAGAACTTGCTCCTCAACTTCTCAGAGTACCTTTCCTTGACAGCTCTGATTCCTCTTCTCTGCTCTTTATCGATTAGCTATCTTTTAACTCTTTAACGATTAGGCTATCAGCTTGACGCATATTTGCCCTCACCGCCCCCCCCCCCCCCCCCCCATCTCGAAATGGAAATGTTACATCTATCTATATTATTAAAAGTCTGATTTTGACCGCTTTTGGCTCACTGTGCTGTGATTTCCGATAGAACGGCGCCACCTACGGCCGTCATTTTTGGCCAGCTCACACAGAGCCCCCCTCCGCCTTCATGGACCAGAAGATTTTTCCCATCGATGAAAAATCAGAGTGATATTAATGTTTTTAACAAATTCACCATTCTCTCTGCTGCCCCTGCTTGAGGGAGGGACTATAAAACCAGGAAGTGGTCTGAAGAAGGGTCTCGGCCCGAAACGTCGCCTATCTCCTTCGCTCCTTAGATGCTGCTGCACCCGCTGAGTTTCTCCAGCTTTTTGTGTACCCTCGATTCTCCAGCATCTGCAGTTCCTTCTTTAAAAAAAAGTGGTGTACCTCACTCAGTCTCTGCAAGATGGAGGAACCAGAGGGTCACGTCTCTCTGAATAGCACTGGACACATGTCTACTCAACTGGGAGTGCCCTTAATGTGGTTTGAAAATGAAAATATGGTTGGTTTGAAGTAAAAAGGCACTGCCTGCAAATGTTTGTTTGGGGGGGTTTGGGTTGAAGTTAAAAGGCACTACTGCAAATGGTGGCTTAGGTGCTTTGGGTTGAAGTGAAAAGGCACTACTGCAAATGGTGGCTTTGGTGCTTTGGGTAACTTCCTGTTTGCATTGTATATTGATATTAGATAAAACGCTCCCACTTAAGGCTGTGATTTTCGGCCTTCTTAATCAGTCCCCCTCCGCACAGCAGGTGCAGAGGATTCTTCCCATTAATGAAAACTAAAAGTATTATTAGTGTTTAAAAAATGTTGAGAACCTCTCTCCTGTCATGAAGGCCACACCTTTTCCGGTGGGAGGGGTTATAAAACCCGGAAGTGTGGGTGTGGCTCAGTCTCTGCATGATAGGGGAGGGCGAGGTCACGACTCAGTCTGAGCTGTGAATAAACTGAACACACTGAATGTCTACTGAACGGTGAGTTTGGTGTTTTGTGTGGTTTTACGGTGGTTTCACCCTACATGAAATGGTATGAAACTGCATTTGAATGTGAAGGCCTTGCACCCTGCATGAAATGGTATGAAACTGCATTTGACTGTGGTGGCGTTGCACCCTGCATGAAATGGTATGAAGCTGCATTTAAATTTGGTGGCCTTGCACCCTGCTTGAAGAGGTATGAAACTGCACCTGAATTTGGTGGCTTTGGATCCAGCTTGAAGTGGTATGAAGCTGCACTTGAATTTGGTGGCCTTGCACCCTGCTCGAAGTGGTAGGAAACTGCACTTGAATTTGGTGGCCTTGCACCCTGCTTGAAATGGTAGGAAAATTGATTTGAAAAATTTGGTGGCCTTTGCACCCTGCCTGAAATGGAATTTCAAGGAATAGCCATGAGTCAACTGCCAGCTCACCTGCCGTGAGTGAGCTGCCAGCACATCAGGCTTGAGGGACTTAGCTGCCACCCCAAGAACCCATACCAGCACTCCAGAAAGCCCCCCCACTGGCCACCAATATTGGAATTGGTGGAGAGGTGGAATATTGCATCGGGGACCAGCCCTCCCATGTGAACAAGAGACCCAACGGGTCCCACTTAGTCTAGTCTGTATGTAATGATTCCATTAAAATGTATATTTATGTCAGAAACTATGGAATTCATATTTTTCAGTATTGTTATTGAAAAAAATGTTACTTAAGTAACAACTAAACAGGTTCGCTTCTTAATAAACAGACAACACACAAACTGTTTGGTAGACCAGTTCAAAACTTTACTTATTATCGGCCGATGGAAGGGAGCGAGAACTCTAGTCAAGTGAGCAATACAGTCACTTCACTGCCGTTAGCCCACTTCTCCGAACAACATAGAACCATAGAAACATAGAAATTAGGTGCAGGAGTAGGCCATTCGGCCCTTCGAGCCTGCACCGCCATTCAATATGATCATGGCTGATCATCCAACTCAGTATCCCGTGCCTGCCTTCTCTCCATACCCTCTGATCCCCTTAGCCACAAGGGCCACATCTAACTCCCTCGTAAATATAGCCAATGAACTGGCCTCCACTACCCTCTGTGGCAGAGAGTTCCAGAGACCCACCACTCTCTGTGTGAAAAAAGTCCTTCTCATCTTGGTCTTAAAGGATTTCCCCCTTATCCTTAAGCTGTGACCCCTTGTCCTGGACCTCCCCAACATCGGGAGCAATCTTCCTGCATCTAGCCTGTCCAATCCCTTAAGAATTTTGTAAGTTTCTATAAGATCCCTTCTCAATTTCCTAAATTCTAGAGAGTATAAACCGAGTCTATCCAGTCTTTCTTCATCCTGACATCCCATGGAATCAGTATGGTGAACCTTCTCTGCACTCCCTCTATGACAATAATTTCCTTCCTCAGATTTGGAAACCAGAACTGTATGCAATACTCCAGGTGTGGTCTCACCAAGACGCTATACAACTGAAGTAGAACCTCCCTGCTCCTATACTCAAATCCTTTTGCTATGAAAGCTAACATACCATTCGCTTTCTTCACTGCCTGCCACACCTGCATGCCTACTTTCAATGACTGGTGTACCATGACACCCAGGTCGCGCTGCATTTCCCCTTTTCCTAATCGGCCCGAATTACATCGTATTATATAGTGTTTTTTTGTCACCTTAGCACATTCCACTAACATTAGTCATGGTCAGAGGTACAGAGAATAAAGATCACTATTAATTTACTGGAAAAAAGCCTAATTTGAGACTAAATATAAGCTGTAAGCTTTTCTTATATGTTTAACATAATTCAGCCTTATCATTCCATCCTTTTATCAAAATCTTGATAATAACTACAGTCCTTGCCGAATACATACGAAAGACCATAAGCATCTCATCAGACAAATCAATAGTACAACATTCTCAACTTATTATTGCACATGTCCATCCTTTTTCTGCTCGGATAAAATCTAAGGCCATTCTAATTAGTTCCCATGACACTATTACTACCACAAGGACAGGAAAAGGATCATAAAAAATTGCTCAGCCTTCATTAGGCTTCGCTTGGAACTCCCTGTGTGCTGGTGTAACTGGTTTATGCTTCTCTTGTGTGGCACTGCATATGCAACATAACAATGCCCTGTCGCAAACGTAGTTTCCCAAAATTACACCAGTGCCTTGGTTGGGGCAAAACCAGGTAGATTAAACTGGCCTTTGCAGATCTCTTACTGCCTGTATCTTTGCTGCGCTTGTCATGTTTGACTCCAATCTTGTTTAAAAGGAAGTGTGTACCATCCTTTAAATGTGGGTTAGTCCGCAAGTTTGCCATTCTGAAGAAAGTCGAGTCCATGTGGGCCACCGCAGAATAAAAGGAGGGTCAATAGCCCATTGTCCTTTCTTGTTTCCACAAACTGTTCACAGTCAATCAAATGTATCCAATGACGATGATCTTCAATCTTCATGGCAGTTTATGTTTTTGGTAGCACTTGGCTGTTCCTTTCAACACAGTCTCAATTTCTTCCTGTCCCAGCACATAGTCATCTTGTAGTCTTTATAGACTCGTCCCTGTGCTCACTGGTTTTTAGCACCGCTCCTCTAACTTGGGAATGCAGATCTGGCAAGACATGGGTTAATTGCTGTCCATACATAATTAGTTAATTGCCCAGGGCCTGTAGGTGGCTTCCCCCCACTCTCCAGGGAGTGGGCACAGCAGCCTGTCCTGTGTCAATAAAAAAGTTGTAAATCCTCACCCGCTGAGTTTCTCCAGTACTTTTGTCTACCTTTGATTTTCCAGCATCTGCAGTTCCTTCTTAAACACTTCCCTGTGAACGTCAGTCTGAAGAAGGGTCTCGACCCGAAACGTCGCCTATCTCCTTCGCTCCTTAGATGCTGCTGCACCCGCTGAGTTTCTCCAGCTTTTTGTGTACCCTCCCTGTGAACTTATTCTTTAATCCGATTATATCGGATAAAGGATATATAGGATGCTGCTAAAAGACGGTGGGAGGATTGGCCAGCTTTGATTGAGACTCTCGCGGCTATCCTTGGCAACAAGGATAGTGATCTTTCTGACTCTGAGAAGAGCCAGTTTGGAGACTTTTTGGAGTTCCTCAGAGAGAGAGAATTTTTGAGTCTAGGCGGAGTGTGAGGATCTCAATCTAGTGTGCCTGCACATTCACAGTAGCTACATTAAATTTAAACGGGAGTAGAAAGAGTTTTCGCAGATTTCAGCTTTTATCAGTCCTTAGAGAGGGGAGATTTGCGGTGTGTTTTCTGTAAGAGATGCATACTGTTGTTAGTGATGAACCCACCTGGCAACTGGAGTGGGAAGGGGGGGTCTACATGAGCCATCTCAGCTCGAATTCGAGTGGGGTGGCCTTTCTGTTGGCCCCGAATTTTCTGCCAAATGTTTTAAAAGTGCAAGAAGTTGTGCCAGGACGTTTGCTCCATCTGGCCGTGAGCCTGGATGGCATGCTGTTGCATTTCATGAATGTGTTGCCCCTAGCTCCGGCATGATGCAGGCCGGCCTACTTCAGGAGGTGACTGCTCTGTTGAGCACAATTGATAGGGGAGAGTGTGTCTTCCTTGGTGGGGATTTTAATTGCGCACTTGAGGCGCGAGACCGTTCTGGTACTCAGTGTGCCCCTGCTGTAGCGAAGAAGCTGAGAGGGTTGATTGAATCCTTTGAGTTGGTTGATGCCTGGCGGAACCTCCACCCGGATTCCACTGCTTTTTCGCGGAGGTCTGAGGGTGGTGGTTCCCGCATTGATCGAATATATATTTCCCGAGCGTTTGTTTCCCATGTCTCAGCAGCCTCAATGCGGCTGGTGCCATGCTCGGACCACTGTCTGGTACGTGTGGATTTCAATCCAGCGCGCGCTCGTGCTGGGTCCGCGTACTGGCACTTTAACAACAGGCTGCTGGAGGATCAGTGTTTCCGGGAGTCATTCAGTCGGTTTTGGGGGAAGTGGAGAGAGAGGCAGAGGTGCTTCTCTTCCCTTAGGCAGTGGTGGGATGTGGGGAAAGCTCACATCCGTCTCTTTTGTAAGGATTATACGTGGGGGTCGACCGGAAGGCGGGACTCAGCGGTCGAGAGGCTTGAGAGGGAGATACTGGACGCAGAGTCTCATCTGGGTCAGTTTGATGAAGACTCCTGCGAATGGGGAGAGTTTCAGATGAAGAAGGAAGCTTTGAGGAGCCAGCTGCTTGAGCGGTCCCGAGGCGCTTACGTGAGGTCGCGGGTCCAGATGCTGCGCGATCTGGACAGAGCTTCGCCTTTCTTTTTCTGTCTGGAGAAGGGGAGGGGAGCTCGCAAACAGCTCGTGGAGCTGCTCGCAGACGACGGCTCCTCTGTCACTGATCCAGAGAGGATCAGTGGCTTGGTCAGGTCCTTTTATGGGTCCCTGTTCACTGCGGATAGATTCAACAGGGAGGCTCAGCGAGATCTGTGGGAGGGTCTACCGACTGTAGATAGGGGGGTGGTAGATCTTCTTGATGGCCCCTTATCTTTGGAGGAGTTGACTCGTGCCCTGCATCAGCTCAGGAGCGGTAAGTCCCCTGGGATGGATGGGCTGACGGTAGAGTTTGTTAGAGCTTTCTGGGATGTCCTTGGTGGAGATTACATGTTGGTTCTGGGGGAGAGCCTGGCGACCGGGGAGATGCCCCTCTCGTGGCATAGGGCAGTTGTTGTCCTGCTGCCCAAGAAGGGTGAACTCCGCTTGTTGAAGAACTGGCGTCCGATCTCTCTCCTATGCACAGAGTATAAAGTTTTTGCACAGGCAATGGCAAATCGCCTGTCTCAACTGATTCATCCTGACCAGTCCTATAAAGTCCCTGGCCGGTCCATTCAGGATAACATCCACCTGGTAAGGGACCTGATTCATCTAGCCCAGGGCAATGGTCAGTCAGCTGTTTTTCTGTCTCTTGATCAGGAGGCTTTTGATATGGTGGAACATGAATACCTTTTCGGGACGTTGCAAGCATTTGGGTTTGGACTGCATTTCGTGGCCCGGGTGTCCGGCTTTTGTACACTGCAGTGGAGTGCCTTGTGAAGGTTAATGGTGCGTTGTTGTCTCCGTTTCATTTTGGGAGGGGGGTCCATCAGGGGTGCCCCATGTCGGGTCAGTTGTACTCGGGGGTCTGTGTGGAGCCGTTCCTGTGTCTTCTTCGGAGGAGGTTGACGGGCCTGGCCCTACCTGGCCCGGGGGTGGAGGTGGTTCTTTCGGCATATGCCGATGATGTACTTCTTATGTTCACTGATCCTGGTGACCTGCGGAGGATGCGTGACTGCCAGGAGATTTTCTCGGCTGCATCTTCTGCTAGGATTAACTGGAGTAAGTGTTCTGGACTTTTAGTGGGTCAGTGGCAGGTAGACTCCCTGCCAGAGGAGATGGTAATGTTTGCGTGGAGTACCACGCACCTCCTCTATCTGGGGGTGTACCTGAGTCCCACTGTAGATGCTTGGCCAGCAAACTGGCAGGAGTTGGAGACGAAAGTGGTCGCTCGGCTGGGGCGCTGGTCAGGCCTGCTTGGAGTTCTTTCCTTTCGTGGGAGGGTGCTGGTCATAAACCAGCTGGTGGCCTCCATGTTATGGTACCGGCTGGCTACTCTTGTCCCGCCCTCCATCTTTGCAACTGCTTTACAGAAGAAGCTGGTAGATTTCATTTGGGGAAATAGGAAGCACTGGGTTTCCGCGGCGATCCTGAGTCTCCCGTTAGAGGAGGGCGGCCAGTCCTTGGTATGCGTGCGTACCCAAGTGGCGGCTCTCCGCCTCAGGACTCTGCGGAGGTACATGTACTTAGAGAACCCCCCCAGATGGCACGCTCTGGCCACGTATTTTTTCCGTCACGGCTCCCGGTGGCGGGTATCAGTAGACCTGCCCTAAAGGGTTTGCCTGTCTTCTACCGGGATGTGCTAAGAATGAGGAATTTGGTTGTTTTCAGCCAGCGTGTTGCTCCACGAGGGGAGGGGGTTGTCGTGGCTGCGGGAGTGGTCGGTCCTCACCCTGTCATGGCGGGTGTCGAGGAGAGGCGAGTGCCTGGAGTGGTTCTGATAGAGCTTACCCCCGCTCCGTCAGATCTGCTCATCGGGCCTAGGATCTGGGATATTTCTCGGGTACCGGTTCCACACAATCTAAGCCGCCTTTCTGAGATGACCAGCATGCCATTTTGTGATGCGAAGAGACGCACACTGTACAGGATGCTCCTGCACATTCTGCACCTCCTTACCTTCGTCTCCCGTCCCGACACACCATGGCGGACGGTGTTACCACCTGAAGGCGGGGGAGGTCCCCAGTGGGAGTCCTTCTATAAGCGAGTTGTTCCCCTTTACATTGGGGACCTGGGGTGGAGAGTGTTGCACAGAGCGGTGGTTTGTAATAAACTTTTGAGTCGGTTCACGGGATCGTCTGCTGCATGTATTTTCTGCGGCGAGCAAGAGACCGTGTTCCACGTGTATATGGAGTGTGAGAGGCTACTGCCCCTGTACCAATATCTGAAGGGGTTGTTCCTCAAGTTCTGGTTGCATTTTAGTCCCACGATTCTAGTGTTCGGACACAAGGCAGGGAGTGGGGAGAGCCGAGTGGGGGGGGGGGGGACACTTCCCTGTCGGTTTGCTCCTGAGCCTGGCCAAGATGGCCATTCGTGGGTCCCGGCAGCGGGCGGTCGATGGTCAGGCTAGAGTCGGCTGCCTGCCCCTTTTCCGGGCCTACGTCCGTGCACGTGTGTCCCTGGAGAGGGAATATGCGGTGTCCATGGGGACTCTGGAGGCCTTCCGTGGGCGCTGGTCACCGCGTGGAGTTCAGAGTATTGTGAACAATGATTGTATTGTTGTACTATAATGATTTTTTTAATATAGTGCAATTTTTGATTATGGTTTGATGTGTTGTATTGCGTCGAATAAAGTTTTTGAAAGGAAAAAAAAGAGAGACAGAGAGAGAGAGAGAGAGAGAAAGGGAGAGGGAAAATAAATAGATAGAAAAAGAGAGAGAAACCGCTCAATTCCTCCTTAAAAATATACACAAACCCTTCTTAGAAACACATACACAATCCCTTCTTAAAATATACATACACAAAGCCCAATTTTTCTTACCTTTGTCTGTTTCTAAGAACCTCGGCAGGGAACCAATTCATCATCTGATGAAAGATCACAGACGTTCCCGGGAGTTTCTAGGGAGTCGGTCATACAAGGAGGCCGACAGAGCTCAGTTATCTCCCTTCCAAACCTGCCAACCTCTTCAAACTCTTGCACAGTCAGCTGTTGATGGGGTTCCAGCAAGGCCTGCATGACTACGCCAATGTTACTTAAATAACAACTAAACAGGTTCGCTTCTTAATAAACAGACAAGAAACAAGCTGTTTGGTACACCAGTTCAAAACTTTACTTATTATCGGCCGTTGGAAGGGAGCGAAAACTCTAGTCAAGTGAGCAATACAGTCACTTCACTGCCCTTAGCCCACTTCTCCGAACAACAGAATTACATCATATTATATAATGTTTTTTGTCACCTTAGCACATTCCACAAACGTTAGTCATGGTCAGAGGTACTGGTAATAAGTGTTAACGAAGAAACTGCAGATGCTGGAGAATCGAGGGTTACACAAAAAGCTGGAGAAACTCAGCGGGTGCAGCAGCATCTAAGAGGCGAAGGAGATAGGCGACGTTTCGGGTCGAGACCCTTCTTCAGACTGGTCAGGTAATAAGGATCACTACAGGATGCGCCTGTGTGGTCTCGTCACATCAAAGGCATCTTGTCATTTGGTACAAGGAATTTACATATCAAAAGCTTCAGCCATTTGTCATTGCCCCTTACTGGGATCAATCTAGTTTCCTCTCTCGTCACCTCCTCCCTCATAAACATCGAACATTTGTCCCAATACCCCTTACTGGGATTAATCTGGGCTTCCTTTCTCGCCAAATGCTAAACACATTTTAAGTTATTCATTATCTCACTATACAGTAACCTGAGGCAAGCCTTTCTGTATTAATTTACTGGAAAAAAGCCTAATTTGAGACTAAATATAAGCTGTAAGCTTTTCTTATATTTTTAACATAATTCAGCCTTATCATTATCAAGGAAAAGAAAGTTTAAATTGTTTGATATTGTTTAAAATTGTTCATATGGAGGAGAAAATATAATAGCTCTAAAACCTACCTTAATTTTGCAATCTCACTAATGATAATCCCCTTTCCCTCTTCCCTCCCCATCTCTCTCTCCCCTCCCTATCCCTCTCTCTCTCCCCCTCCCACATACCCCCCGCTTTCTGGCGGGGGCGAAGATGAAGGTAACGCGGGCCCTTCATCAAAGCCAATTAACTTACGAACATGTACGTCTTTGGGATGTGGGAGGAAACCCACATGGTCATGGGGAGAAGGTACAAACTCCGTACACACAGCCGTACCGGGCTCTATGACGCTGGTCGGCGCGGAGCCGGTGGGCGGAACGGTCTGCTTTCCACGTTGTATCTCTGAGGTCTAAAGTGTAAATGACTAACGGTGGTGCCCATCCTTGTCGTTGGCAGGTCTGCTCCAGTGTCTTCCCCAGCTGGGACCAGTTCAAGCACCACTTGGCGGTGCACACGGGTGAGAAGCCCAACCACTGCACCGTGACATGTGGTTCATGCGTGCTGGTGAGCTGCGGCAACACGTGAGTGAGGAGCACGGGGAGTCGGAGCCGGCAGCGGAGGACGAGGTGACCGAGATCGTGGTGCCGGTGGTAATGATCGACACTGAGGCCATGGAGGGCGAGACCATCATCGAGCAGGTGACGGTGTAGCTGACCACTGCCCGACTTAGGGGGGAGGGGGAGGAGGGGGAGAAGGGCGTTTGGTGCAAGGCTTTGGGCAGGGGGGTCGGTCGGACCCTTCAATGCCCAGCCTGACCGACCAGGGCAGAGAACAGAGGCCCGCGTCTCCCTCCCCACCCGCTCTTTGGACTTCTTTCGACAAACCGGCGGTCGGCTTAGGCGGAATGGAATCAAAGCCTCCGTGCCTCCTGTGCGCAAGGAGATCTTGGACACCGAGGGTGGGTGTCCCCTCTCCGACCAGCCGGCATCGCTCGGCACATCGACTCACCGGCCCAAAGGCCGCCGGGAATGGAAAAAGAAACATCAACGTGGTTTATGTTGGCCGGCAGCAGAACGATCGAGCCCCTGCACTGGGAGCCATCGCCCGCGGACTAACACCGTACACACGGCGGGCGGGTTGTGCCACTGAAGCACCACTGGGCATCCATGCCCTGTTGAACTGTCGGGCGTGAGATCTAGGGCCTTTTGCCACTGCATGAGGCTTCATCGCCAGTCTGCGCTGTCAGGTCGCCGTGCCCTGAAGCGCTAATTCCCCTAGTCTGTATGACATCGGGGGGTGGCATGTCGGACACATCGCAGAAAGGACTGCACTTCTGCTGGAGCTGTTCCAGTCGCCATCTCCGTGTGACTTCTTGTAAATGTTCGTAAGAATGCACGGCGGTTTCATCCACTTACAGGCACGTAAATAAAAAAACTGTCTGATTCTGTAGACCCGTGCGTTATGTCTTTGATTTGACACCGTTTTCCCACAGCTCCTCCAGCTCAGTGACCTTCCGCTGCCACCCCCAGCTCTCCTGCCCCGCGGTAGCCAGCGGCTGGCATGCATCGACACAAGCAGACAGGAAGGTCCGAGCTGTGTGTTACAGCCCACCACGACTGGGGCGTGGGATGATGACCTGATCAGTCAGCACTTACACTCCTGGCTTCTTCAGTCGGTATAGTTTAGTTTAGTTTAGAGATACAGCGCGGAAACAGACCCTTTGGCCCACCGGGTCCGCGTCGACCAGTGATCCCCGCACATTAACACTATCCTACACCCACTAGCGACAATGTTTACATTTACCAAGCAAATTAAACTACAAACCTGTACGTCTTTGGAGTGTGGGAGGAAACCAAAGATCTCGGAGAAAACCCACGCAGGTCACAGGGAGAACGTAAACACTCCATACAGACAGCATCCGTAGTCAGGATCGAACCCGGGTCTCCGGCGCTGTATTTGCTGACAGGAAGCAACTCTACTGCTGTGCTATCGTGACCGCCCTAAGTTTAGTTTATTGTCATTATTATCATGTGTACCGAGGTACAGTGATAAGCTTTTATTGTATGCTATCCAGTCAGCGGAAAGACAATACATGATTACAATTGAGGCATTTACAGTGTGTAGATACATGACAAGGGAATAGCGTTTATTGCAAGAGTCTGTAAAGTGCAATCAAATATACTCTGAGCGTCACCAATGAGATAGATAATAGTTTAGGACCACTCTCTAGTGATAGGATGGTTCAGTTGCCTGATAACAGCTGGGAAGAAACTGTCCCTGAATCGGGAGGTGTGCGTTTTCATACTTCTGCACCTCTTGCCCGATGGGAGAGGGGAGAAGAGGGAGTGGCCAGGGTGCGACTCGTTCTTGATTATGCTGCTTGCCTCGCCGAGGCAGCGTGAAGTGTAGATGGAGTCAGTGGAAGGGAGGTTGGTCCGTGTGATGGTCTGGACTGCGTCCACAATTTGCTGCAATTTCTTGCGGTCGTGGAAGGAGCTGTTCCCAAACCAAGCTGTGATGCATCCCGATAAAATGCTTTCTATGGCGCGTCGGTAGAAGTTACCTCTGTCCGGTAACTCCAGGTGGGAAGTGCGTGAGGGTAATGGAAGGTCATATTGCAGTTGTGAGAGGTCATTTGCAATTGTATAAGACGTTGGTGAGGCCGCATTTAGAGTATTGTGTTCTGTTTTGGGCACCATGTTATTGGAAAGATGTCGTTAAGCTGGAAAGGGTGTAGAGAAGATTTTTGAGGATGTGGTCAGGACTCGATAGCCTGAGCAACAGAGAGAAGTTTAGGCTGGGACTGTACTCCTTGAAGTGCAGGAGGATGAGGGATCTTATAGGAATATACAATCGGGAATAGATCGGATAAAAGTGCAGTCTCTTGTCCAGTGTAGGGGAATCGAGAACCAGAGAACATAGGCCTAAGGTGAGAGGGGAAAGATTTAATAGTAACCTGAGGGGTAACTTTTTCACGAAAAGGGCGGTGGATATATGGAACGAGCTGCCGAAGGGGGTAGTTGAGGCAGGTACTATCGCAACATTTAAGACAGGTACATGGATAGGAATAATTTTGAGCGATATGAGCAAAACACAGGCAGGTGGGAGTAGGGTAGATGGGGCATGTTGATCACTGTGGGCATGTTGGACTGGGCCTGTTCCACGCTGTATGACTCAAGTGTTGTCAACTATAAACAGAAAATGTTAAAATTTCTGTCGTTCACTCACCTTGCCTCTGCTTTCGTTGTTTTCCAAAACTTTTGAAAACTTGTGTGCAACAAAGTGAAGAACTCCATTTTAAGTTTAGCCAGAAGAAGCCTTCCACAGCTCCATTCACAGTGCCGCAGAACAGATGGATATAAAAGATGGTAAGATCAACTGAAAAACTCTACATTCTTCCTTCACATAATTCAAAACCAAGGGAAGGTTAGATGCAAAGCAAAGCCCCCTCGACACTTACCCATCAAACACTCCCAAAATAGTGGTAGTGCGGGTTAGATATTGAATGCAGAACAGAACATCACAAGGACAGGCCCTTCAGCCCACAATGCCTGTGCTGAACATGATAGCATGTTTGGCATGTGATCCATACCCCTCTATTCCCTGCATGTTGTGTCTATCAAAAAGGTTTATAAATATCCCTATTGTATCTGCCTCCACCACTACCCCTGGCAGCACATTCAAGGTACCCACCTTGTGTGTCACTGTAAAAAAAAACATGTCCTGTACATCTCCTTTAAACATTTACCCTCTCACCTTAAAGCTATGTCCTTTTATTTGACATCCCACCCTGCAGAATAAGTAGATTCTGATGATCTATGCCTCTTATGATTTTTATAAACCTCTATCAAGCCTCACTAATTCCGGAGAAAACAATCTAACTTGGTTTAAACTCTCCTTATAGCTAATCCTTCCAATCCAGGCAGCATTCTGGTAAACCTTCTTTGCACCCTCACCAAAGTCTCCACATCCTTCCTGTAATGGGGCGACCAGAACTGCACGCAAAACTCCAAGTGCAGCCTCACCAACGTTTTGGTAAAACTACAACCTGACTTCCTGATTCTTACGTTCAAAGAAGGCAAGCATGTCTTCTTTACCACTCTTATCTACTTGTGTAGCCGCTTTCGGGGAGCAATGGACTTGGATCCCAAGATCCCTCTCCATGTTTAGGGTCTTGCCATTAACTATCTATTTTCCCCTTATGTTCGCTGGTGGTCGCCGGGAGTAGTCTCCTCAGTCGCACAAAAAGTCGTAGTGTCTTTCTGGTCGCTGCAAAATTTTCAACATGTTGAAAATTTTTCGGCACCAGTGGGTTTGATGCCAATGAGCATGGCTGACTTCTCCTGATGTAGGTGGATAGTTTTCTAAACCAACATGTAGAGGAACCAACGAGAGAGCAGGCTATTCTAGACTGGGTATTGAGTAATGAGGAAGGGTTAGTTAGCAGTCTTGTTGTGCGTGGCCCCATGGGCAAGAGTGACCATAATATGGTTGAGTTCTTCATTAGGATGGAGAGTGACATAATTAAGTGAGAAACAAGTGTTCTGAACTTAAACAAAGGTAACTTTGAAGGTATGAGACGTGAATTGGCCAAGATAGACTGGCAAGTGATTCTTAAAGGGTTGACAGTGGATGTGCAATGGAAGGTATTTAAAGACTGCATGGATGAACTACAACAATTGTTCTTCCCAGTTTGGCAAAAGAATAAATCAGGGAAGGTAGTGCATCCATGGATAACAAGGGAAATCAGGGATATTATAAAAACAAAAGATGAAGCATACAAATTAGCCAGAAAAAGCAGCCTACCAGAGGAGAAATTCAGAGTCCAGCAGAGGAGGACAAAGGGCTTAATTAGGAAAGGGAAAATAGATTATGAAAGAAACTGGCATGGAACATAAAAACTGACTGCAAATGTTTTTATAGATATGTGAAGAGAAAGAGATTAGTTAAAACAAATGTAGGTCCCTTGCAGTCAGAAACAGCTGAATTGATCATGGGGAACAAGGACATGGCAGACCAATTGAATAACTACTTTGGTTCTGTCTTCACTAAGGTAGACATAAATAATCTTCCGGAAATAGCAGGGGACCGGGGGTCAAATAAGATGGAGGAACTGAGTGAAATCCAGGTTAGCCGGGAAGTGGTGTTGGGTAAATTGAACGGATTAAAGGCCGATAAATCCCCAGGGACAGATAGTCTGCATCCCAGAGTACTCAAGGAAGTAGTCACAGAAGTAGTGGATGCATTAGTGATAATTTTCAAAACTCCTTAGATTCTGGAGTAGTTCCTGAGGATTGGAGGGTGGCTAATGTAACCCCACTTTATAAAAAAGGAGGGAGAGAGAAACGGGGAATTACAGACCAGTTAGTCTAACATCGGTAGTAGGGAAACTGCTAGAGTCAGTTATTAAAGATGGGATAGCATCACATTTGGAAAGTGGTGAAATCATTGGACAAAGTCAGCATGGATTTACAAAAGGTAAATCATGTCTGACGAATCTTATAGAATTTTTAGAGGATGTAACTAGTCGAGTGGATAAGGGAGAACCAGTGGATGTGTTATATCTAGACTTTCAGAAGGCTTTCGACGTGTGAAGAAAGCAAATGGTATGTTAGCATTCATAGCGAAAGGATTTGAGTATAGGAGCAGGGAGGTTCTACTGCAGTTGTACAGGGTTTTGGTGAGACCACACCTGGAGTATTGCGTACAGTTTAGGTCTCCAAATCTGAGGAAAGCCATTCTTGCCATAGAGGGGGTTCAGAGAAGGTTCACCAGACTGATTCCTGGGATGTCAGGACTTTCATATGAGGAAATACTGGATAGACTCGGCTTGTACTCGCGAGAATTTAGAAGATTGAGGGGGTATCTCTTAGAAACTTACAAAATTCTTAAGGGATTGGACAGGCTAAATGCAGGAAGATTGTTCCCGATGTTGGGGAGGTCTAGAACAAGGGGTCACAGTCTTAAGGATAAGGGGAAATTCCTTTAGGACCCAAGATGAGGAAAACATTTTTCACACAGAGAGTGGTGAGTCTCTGGAATTCTCTGCCACAGAAGGTAGTTGAGGCCAGTTCATTGGCTATATTTAAGTGGGAGTTAAATGTGGCCCTTGTGGCTAAAGGGAACAGGGGGTATGGGAGAGAAGGCAGGTACAGGATACTGAGTTGAATGATCAGCCATGATCATATTGAATGGCGGTGCAGGCTCGAAGGGCTGAATGGCCTACTCCTGCACCTATTTTCTATGTTTCTATGATTCTAATTTATCCATATCACTGTCCAAATGTCTTTTAAATGTTGTTATTGTACCTGCCTCAACTACTTCCTCCAGCAGCTCGTTCCATATAGATACCACCCTCTGTGTGAAAAAGTTGCTCATCAGGTTCCTATTACATCTATCCCTCCTCAGCTTACATGTATGCCCTCCGTTTTTCGTTCCCTTACTTTGGGTAAAAGACTCTGTGAATTAATCCTATCTATTCCTCTCATATTTTGTGCATCTCTATAAGAACACCTCTAGCTTGTTTGCCCACTGGATGATTCTATGACTATGACTTCAATTTGCCCACTTTAAAAACCCTCATGATCATTATTCTTCATGCTACATGCGGCTGATTTATAGTGTCCAATGTTCGCTATTATTTGGAGGTCCAGATGCGAGTCTGCACACTGATGCTATCTGTCTCAACTCAAACTTCCAAATTTCTCAGCACAGTCTACCAAGCCGAGATCTTACGAACCGCTGTACAGATGTTATCTCTAACCAACCTAGGGTTGCCAACTGTCCCAAATTAGCCGGGACATCCCATTTATTGGGCTATATTGGTTTGTCCCGTACGGGACCACCCGTGTCCCGTATTTGACTCCAACTACTGGGGTCGAGGGGACTGTCGGGTTGTCCCGTCCGGCCCCGCCTCACCCGTAGTCCAGCCCATGGAGTGCAGCAGCAGCGCCTCGCCCGTGGCCCCGTCGGGAATTTGTCCGGTATTTTGACCTTTTGTCCTGTATTTTGACCTTTTGGGAGTGAGAAAGGTGGCAACCCTGAACCAACCCCATCACCCCATTACTGTCAAGCCCATTACATTGTATGTATTTACCACTATTGGGCACTGTAGCTGAAGCAGCCTCTATTTAGATCTAATGCTTTTAAATATGACCGTTGTACATTGATTTGTACTCTTTAGACTTTAGACTGTGGAGACATGGTGAAAAACGCATTGTTCAGCTCTTCCAACATTGATACGTGCTTTAGACTTTAGACTATACCTCAAAGTCAAAGTCAAAAGAGTTTATTGTCATGTGTCCCTGACAGGACAATGAAATTCTTTCTTTGCATAGCACAACAGAACATAGTAGGCATTGACTACAGTTATATGCTTAAATACACACATTAATTAATAAATTAATAAAGTGCAAATAACAGATGGAGGGGCATTAATGTTCATAGTTTTATCCGAGCCAGGTTTAATAGCCAGATGGCAGTGGGGAAGTAGCTATTCTTGAACTGGGTTGTTGCAGTTCTCAGGCTCCTGTACCTTCTACCCGAAGGTAGCAGGGAGATGAGTGTGTGGCCAGGATGGTGTGGGTCCTTGATGATGCTGCCAGCCTTTTTGAGGCAGCGGCTGTGGTAGATCCCCTCCATGGAAGGAAGGTCAGAGCCGATGATGGACTGGGCAGTGTTTACTACTCTTTGTAGTCTTTTCCTCTCCAGGGCACTCAAGTTGCCGAACCAAGCCACGATGCAACCAGTCAGCAAGTTCTCTACTGTGCACCTGTAGAAGTTAGAGAGAGTCCTCTAAAGATACCTTAAAGATACGGCAGGGAAACAGGCCCTTCAACCTACCAAGTCCATGCTGACCAGCGATCACCCCGTTTACTAGCACTTTCCGACACGCTCGGGATAATAGACAATAGACAATAGGTGCAGGAGTAGGCCATTCGGCCCTTCAAGCCAGCACTGCCATTCAATGTGATCGTGGCGGATCATCCCCAATCAGTACCCCATTCCAGCCTTCTCCCCATATCCCCTGGGCTATTTTTAAGAGCGCTATCCAGCTCTCTCTTGAAATCATCCAGAGAACCTGCCTCCACCGCCCTCTGAGGCAGAGAATTCCACAGACTCACCACTCTCTGTAGGAAAAAGTGTTTCCTCGTCTCCAGGGCCGGCCTTACTGTGGCCGGGGAGGGAATCAGCTCGCGTGGCTACGAGTGGCCACCATCACCGGACAGTGGAACCGACTGCCATCTCAGCGCCTTCTGCCGGCCCACTCACCTCTGGCAGTGCTCTCCATCTGAACAGTGAGGGGACCAGCTCAAGAGCAAAGATCATAGAGCGGAGTGGGTCAGCGGGTGATGGATAACATCACAGCGGGCGGAGGGGCTTACTCCTGTGTCAGCGCGAACAATGGATCAACTCGGGTTACTCGCACTGACACATAGAGTAAGCTCCACCGCCCGCTGTCCTGTTATCCATCGCCCGCTGACCTGCTCTTGAGCCGGATGCTGGCATGATCCCTGCCTCCCTCCTTCTCAATGCTCCTGCCCTCCCCGTAACATTACCCCTGGCCAGACGACCCACACGCTGTGAAAGGAACTCTTTCCCCCCAGCAGCGCTGTCCTTTTACAGCCGCTTCCCACTTTACAGCTGCTTCCCATCAGCTGCTAGCAATGAGGGATAGACCTGGCTATCCCTCAGTAATGTAACATCGTTCTTGATGTTGCTGTACTGAGGGATAACAAAGTCTATCTTTCTTGGCGAACAACCTAACTTTCGGCCTCCAAGATGCAGGTACATTTTCTAGCAATGTTACAAAACTTTGAGATTTAAAAAATCAAGTCTGCAATTTATCCCATCACATAAAGCATAAAAAGAAGTTTAATTTGACACCTAATTCACTTTCATATCTTCAGTATTAAAAAAGTTATGGCCATTTTCATACTTGGAAATTAGCATCTTGTTCCCTATTGCTTTTCCATTGACTTAACACAAAAGCTGTGATCGAGGACAGTCAAAAGCCCATAACTTTCTTAAAAATTAAGAGAAATGAAATCCATTTTCAGTTATTATAGATTGAAGCATTCTGAAACCAATATAAAACATCTTACTTGGATGACCTGAAATTAAAGCATATAATAGTAAGATTAAACAAGAACTTACCAGTTCGAAGTTTGGTTGTTATTTTATGAGGAGTAACGATGAGGGATTACGTGAAGAAGCCCCGCCTGGCGCTAGAACGGCATACTTCAAAGCAGCGGCATGAAAAACACAGAACACAATAGCCGGAGTAAGATAGTAAGGCTCATCATAGATTTGGAACTACCAGATGATCATTTATTTTATGAGGGTGGGGAGTGGAGGGCACGTAATCCCTCATCGCTACTCCTCATAAAATAACGATCAAACTTCGAACTGGTAAGTTCTCGTTTAATCTTATTATTTTACTTCGGAGTCACGTGAGTGACTACGTGAAGATTTTGAAGCTTCTGTGTTTTTCATGTCGTAGAGTCATTCCATACGACAGTCCGGCTAGGTCATCACATACATGAGTAAATAACCTTTTACCAGATCAGTTTTAGTTCTTTTCATAAATCTTTTAATGATAAAAGAACATATAATAACCCCTTTTTTTACATCTGGGGAAACCATTACAAAGTGATAAAAGATATAAGTGATAACATAATCGATAATATCAATCGATAGCGAAACAAAGCAGGTGATTATAGTGAACCCAACACCGCGTGTCCAAAGCCTGTCATTGTGTGAACAGGTTTATTGTAGAACTTTGAAAAAGTTTCTTCTTTACACCACCCTGCGGTTTCTAAAATGTGTTCGAGTGGTACGTCCTGTAACTTCGCCGCGGACGTAGCTGCTGCCCTGGTGGAGTGAGATTTGAACACATCAGTGTCTACTCCTGCTAAAAGTAACACCTGTTTTAACCACCTTGAAATTGTTTGTACTGAAGCTTTTGTGTGGTTTCTTATGCGTAATCATTAACGCTTTTTCATCACCTCGAAGAGTTTTGGTAACTTTTATATATTGATTCAAATGTTTAACTACACACAACGTTGGATCAATAGGGTAAGCTTGAAACATTACCTTCGCTCCAGTTCTCCCTGGTCTGCTTTGTTTGATCAGATCGTAAACGTAAAACACAATGTTATCTGCAGCCACATGCATACAATCTAAACGTAGCATTTGTAATGTTTGCACCCTTTGTGCTGAAACCAATGCCATTAACATTACTAATTTAAATGTTAACTTTTCCAATGATATAACTTCGATTGGAGTCCATTGCCTAAGTAAAGTAAGTACAATGCTGACATCCCAAATTTCTGTATATCTTGGTTTGGGTGGATTTTTGTTAAAGATTCCTTTCATAAATCTGAATATTAATGGATGTGATCCAATTGATTTTTGGTCAGAAATTTGTCCTAAATAGGATGATAAAGCACTACGTGCACTATTAATGGCACTATAACTTAAGTGCTGCTCAAAATGCAACTCGGCAAGGAACTCCAATATGTTTGAAATGTTCACAGTATGATAAGATATATTTGATTGTCTACAAAAAATTTCCCATTTCTTTATATGTGTCATATATTGTCTCTGAGTGCTATCTCGCCATGATGCGACTATAACATCCATAGTTCTATCCGACAATCCAAGCTCTTGTAGTGGTCTGGTCAAAACCTGCAGATTAACAAATTAATATATGCATGTAATGGATGAATTTCTTTGGTTACCGGTTTTATTAACAAATCACTGCTGCTAGGAATTGACATATATGGCTCTTTAATCATGTTTAACATCAATGGGAACCATGGTTGTGTCGGCTAATTTGGAATCACCAATAATCCTGTGGCAGAATCTTGTTCTATTTTCTTCAGACATTGTTGAACCAGAGCAAATGGCGGGAATGCATAAAAGAACATATTCCCCCAATGTAGTGAAAAAGCATCTACTGCTACTGCATCTGGATCTGGTTCCCAAGACACATACTTAGGCAATTGATGATTTAATCTTGATGCAAACAGATCAATGTCTGGTAACCCATATTGAATCACAATTTTACTTAAAATTACTGGGTTCAACATCCATTCTGTGTTGTCTTTAAACACCCTTGATCTATTGTCTGCCACCACATTGTCTTTACCTGGGATATAATTTGCCGAAATCCAAATTTGGTGCTTAATACACCACTGCCATATCTGATTGACCAGACAATCACATGATACCGATCTGACTCCACCCATGTGATTAATATATGCAACAGCTGTTTTATTGTCTAATTGTATCAGTACATGCAGATTCTTTTTTGTAGAACAATAGGCTTTTAATCCATAAAACACCCCCAATAACTCTAAATAGTTAATACCATATGTTTGGAGAAACATTTCCTCTTGGACAGTCCATCTGCCCCCACAACTGGTAAATGTATCTATCGCCCCCCCATCCGAGAGCACTAGCATCTGTTTGTAAAAATACTTCAGGCTGTTGTATTAAAATGTTTTTAGCAGCTTGTGGGACATTTTCAATCCACCATTGCAATTCCAATAAAGCTTCTTTTGTTAATTGCATAGGCCTATCAAAATGGCCTGCTCGCTTTTTTAGAGCTCTTATTTTGTCCCTTTGAAGGTTTTGGTAATGTAATGGACCAAATTTTACTGCAGAAAATGCTGCTACTAGTTTACCAATAACCTTTGCTACTTCACGGATGGAGGGATAAGGTTTGTGAATGAGACCCCTACAGACCATTAAAATATCATCAATCTTATCTGTTGGCAAAGTTACTAACACAGTAATTGAGTTAATCACAAACCCCAAATAGTTAATTGACTGTGCTGGCTGCAGCTGGGACTTAATTGGATGAATCAAGAAACCTAACTTCTCAAATAAAGTTTTAGTTGCTGAAACTGATTTTCCAGCTGATTCCTGATTATTACTGATAATTAAAATGTCATCCAGATAAGCCATAATGATGTGCTTTTGTGCTCTTAATTGTGCTAAAGCTGGTTTCAACAGCTTTGTGAAGAGCCTGGGAGCTGAACTTAACCCATTTGGTAAAGCTTTAAATTGCCACAGCTGTCCCAGCCAATTAAATTTTAAATACCTTCGAAAAAATTGATGTATTGGTACTGAATAGTACGCATCCTTTAAATCAATTGTAGCCATATAACAACCTGCTGATATCAAATGTCTTGTAGTGTTGAACGTTTCCATCTTAAAATGTTTATAATCGACAAATGTATTAAAGTTAGTAAGGTCCAGAATAATTCTGCAACCTCCATCTTTTTTACTTCTTGGAAAGATATTTGACACAAATTGATGTTTATGTTCAACAGTTTTTTTCAATAACACCTTTTTTAAACAATTTGTCAATTTCCACATTTTATTTCTGCTTCTTCAATAGCAGGAAACATGAAACCATAAGCAGGTTTATTTTGTACCGGAGAATTAACACCTTCTTTAAATGTTATTGTAGCTCCTGAAACTGTTTGTAAAATAAACCGATCAGATGTGATGGCAAGCCATTCATCATAAAACATTTGTAATCTCCCTCCAACTGGAGATTTGTCCGCAGTTTCTTTAAGAATAGAATAAATTTTTTGTACCTCTCCATATGAACGTGGTGGCCTCCTTCTACCCGTATACGGGTGAACATTAGGCTGTGTCGGATGGTAATATTTTCTTATCATATTCCTGCCTCTGTTTCCAAAATCAAATCCCCTCCTTGACGAAAAATACCTTTTTTGTCCAAAAACGAAAGGTCTCATGTGGCTAATAGATTTAGCCTCTTCATCCATTTCTCTTATTTGTTTAGGCAGGTTTTCTCCAAATAGATAAGCAGTAATAAATAATAATAGCTTGAACACCACTTGATCGACACAGACCTGCAAACCTTGGATGAAATATGGGCCGAATCGCAATTTTCCTCATACAATTAATTTCATAAAAGGGATTGCACAATAAGCCCAAAGTATCTTTTTGGATTTTAACCATTTCCGACCCTTCCATTTGCCTTTCAAAAGCAATAATGGCAGCTGAAATCAGTTTGAGGATTCTTTGAAATCTTATTTCTTGTCCTCTCATGCCTGGAGTCATAGGTGTCCATATAGACGGATTAACCGTAGGTACCTTCAATGAGGTGCAATTTTCCGGTGTTTTATATAATTCTGCTGTTTTAACCATCACAGAATCTTGAAGTTGGTGAGATACCATATAATTAATACTGGCAGCTAGGTTTTCTTCCATAGCCTCACCACTTCCTTCAGGTATAGCAAAATCTTTTGCCATATCAGGCACATATGGCCTCTTCTTTTTTATTTGTGGTGTGCACTCATAATCCACATCACCACTTGCAGGGTCTGACTTTTGCAGCCCTGATACACCTGGAATTTCATCCAATGAGACTTCCTCCACCCTTGTTCCTGGGTCTGGAGTTTCAAATTCCCAATTTGGCACATAGCCATATTCTGGATATTCAAACCCCTCAGGGTCATTTTGGGAAATTTCTGGGTACTTTGACCCTTGTCATAATATTTTGGAGCACTCTCTCCATATGTTCCATTTTAAGCCATATAGCTTTATTATCCGGAGGACTTTCATTATCAGAGTCATCAACAGAAACCACGGGCCTCACGGATTTCTTTTTACTTTTTCTAGGAACATTTTCCTCCGTGGTTTGTATTTCTGGAGAAATTATAGTCTCACTAATGGGTGAATCAGCGGCCACCGGTATCGGAACCGGATCCGCACTAATTTCTTGTCCCGACTCTTTAGCTTCTCCCCGGGATGATCTTTTTTACCCGCGAAATTTTCCTTTGAGACTTCTCCATTTTTCATTTTTTATTATCTGGCTAAATCAGTACGCCAGCGTGACTCTGATTTTTTTTTTATTTTTTTTTTAAATTTTTACTTTCACTTTTGCTGGTTCTACCAGCGTAACGTCTTTTTTAGAACGTCCCCTACTTTCCTTGCACTTACCTGCGGGTCCGTTCCGGCCGCTGCGAGGAGCTGCGCTCTGCAGCTCTTGCTTCTGCCGTTAGCGTCGACGTAATGCCGTTCTAGCGCCTGGCGGGGCTTCTTCACGTAGTCACTCACGTGACTCCGAAGTAAAATTAGTTAATTACCTAATTGTAGTTAATTACAAAATTGACCGTCATGACGGGAATAGTAATAAACACCCAGACTGCCTTGAAAATATAAAAATGTGAAAAATATATATGTATAGTAGAGCTATTAAATAATTGATAATATTGACAATATTAATAATGTATGACTGTTACATATAAAATGTTAATATTATGTACTTCTAATAAAAAAAGTTTTAAAAAAAAAGCAAAAAAAGCAACCTTCTGGACCTACCTACCAAGAAGAATCTTTTCACAACGAGCACAAGTACTCGGCTAAAAAGTCACTGGGTCTACACTCTGTCTCGCTGATGTATGGGAGAAGAATAACAGGTTTTGATGGAGACACCAAGAGACTGCAGAAGCTGGAATTTTGAGCAAAAATAACAAAGCCAAAATAACTCAAGCCAAACAAGATTTTTTACTCAAGATAGACACAAAGTGCTGGAGTAACTCAGCAGATCAGGCAGCATCTCTGGAGTAAAAGGATTGGCGACGTTTCGTGTCGGGCCCTTTCTTAAGACTGAAAGACATTTTTCTAACCATTTGTAATTGTATGTTGGTGCACGTTTCATTCATCGTTGAAATCATTAGCGACGCAGTGGTGCCGTTTTCCAACGAGAACGGTGACGGAAGTACCACACATCTCTGTCCTCCAGTTCCTGCGGACTTCCGCTGCTGGAAGTATAGGATTTTGGTGTGTGCTTTATCATCATTCCTGAAAATGCCGTGTACGACAGTGATCGCAACTTCTACTTCAATTCAATTCAATTCAACTTTAATGTCATTGCACAGATACAAGTATGGGTACAACAAAATGCAGTTTAGTGACAGTACGAAGTGATAGCAATATATAGGTAAATACAGATAAATAAATACAGATGTGGAAATCTATCGGCGGGACTCCGAGTTCAGCAGTGCGATGGTGTTATTATAGAAGCTACTCCTCATCCTGCTGGTGCGGGACCTGAGGCTCCTGTACCGCCTCCCCGATGGTAGGAGGGCAAACAGTCCATGGTTAGGGTGGGAGGGGTCCTTGATGATCTTCCCAGCCCGTCTCAGACACCGTTTTCGGTGGAGGGCATCCATGGCAGGGAGCGGGGCACCGATGATGTGCTGGGCGGTTTTCATCACCCGTTGTAGTGCCTTCCTGTCTGCTACGGTGCAACTGCTGTACCATACCGTAAAGCAGGTGGTCAGGATGCTTTCAATGGTACATCGGTAGAAGTTGGTCAGGATCTGGGGGGACAGGTGGGCTTTTTTGAGCCTCCTCAGGAAGTAAAGGTGCTGCTGCGCCTTTTTGATCAGCTTGGAGGTGTTGAGGGACCAGGACAGATCCTCCGAGATGTGTACCCCGAGGAATTTGTAGTTGGAGACCCGCTCCACCTCAGTCCCGTTTATATGGATGGGGGTGTGACTGCCCCCTCTGTTCTTTCAGAAGTCGACAATGATTTCCTTCGTCTTCCGGGAGTTGAGGACGAGGTTATTATCGGCACACAAGGTTGTCAGGTGCTGGACCTCCTCCCTGTAGGCTGACTCGTCGTTGTCGTTGATCAGTCCTACCACCGTGGTGTCGTTGGCAAATTTTATGATGGCGTTGGAGCCATACTTAGGGATGCAGTCATGGGTGAAGAGAGAGTAGAGGAGAGGACTGAGCACACAGCCCTGGTCAGTAGTTACCCACAGTTTTGTTGCAGACTGTGTCCTTGTATAGTCACAATTTCTTGCTTTAAATAGTTTAATTCAGTTTAGAGATAGAGCAGGGAAACAGGCCCTTCAGCCTATCGAGTCTGCGCCAACCAACGACCACCCTGATAAAGTTCACTTCTTAAAACAGACAACAATGCAAAGGGTTAAAGGTAAACCAAGCCAAACTTTACCCAATTCGCAATGATGGGGGTGGCAGGTACCAGTACAGAGAGTATACCAAGGGAGAGCTGAAGATGTCCTGGTTGGGTTGCTCCTGGGCCTGGCCAAACTGGCCACCCGTGAGTCATGGTGCCAGGTGGTGGAGGGCATAAACCCGAGCCGGCTGTCTGCCCCATTTCCGGGGTTACGTCCGTGCCCGGTTGGGGTTAGAAAGGGAATACGCCCTGTTCACGGGCACCCTGGGGGAGTTCCGGGACCACTGGGCTCCGCAAGGTGTTGAATGCATCCTTGATAAGAAGTGTAACTTAGTTGTACAGCAGTTTATTAAGGATATTTGTTTGGATTGTATTATGGTGGTGGGATCTGGTCTGTTTTATTGCAGTGTAATATTATTTTTTTAATCATTGAATCATTTTTTTGAAAAAAAAAGAGAGTATACCAATACACTCAGTACTCCCCGAGCAGCCAACCAAAGATACAGTGTTATATACTCTTGTAAAATATTTTTATTAGAAGTAAATACATATTAAGAAGGAATAACATAAAATCAAAAAGAAGAAACATATTTTTCGTCACATATATTCTTAATATTGTTAAAGTTTACAGTCATTCTTATTTATACTTCTATACTTTTTTATTATTTTACAAACAGAAAGAAGATAGTAAAGAGAAATAATAAAAAGAAATAAAATAGAAGTAGAAAATCGATAAAATGAGTGGAGTATAAAGCAAGATATTCTTCATTGGAGATATATCCGTGGCCTATTGTATATAGTTCTTCATCTATTCCTTCATTCAGGCTTCAGTCAGGCCCTCGAACCGGACCACCTTGACCCTTTAAGTATTCAATAAATGGAGACCATATTCCTCTGAATTGATCTAGCTTATCCAAAAGGACAAGTCTTAATCTTTCCAGATGAAGTGTCTCCGACATTTCTGTAATCCACATTTTGATTGTGGGGGATGTAGGACCTTTCCAAAATCTTAGTATTAGTTTTTTACCAATTATTAAACTATAACCAATAAAAATTATTTGCTGTGTTGTTAGTAGTTGATCTGTTTCTAATATTCCTAATATGATTAATATTGAGTCTGGAGTCAGATTTGCATTAACTACCTTCGAGATTATCTTAAAAATTTCTATCCAAAAATTAATAATTTTTATACATTTTGTGAATGAATGCGTTAGATTAGCTTCTAAATGCTGACATTTATCACATATAGCAGAAACATTTGAAAAAATCTGTTTAATTTGGATTTTGAAAAGTGTAATCTATGTAAAACTTTAAATTGTATCAAGGAGTGTCTGGCATTTAATGAGCAGTGGTGTATATGTTGTAAACTTGCATTCCATATTTCTACACTAATTGTTTGACCTAATTCGTTTTCCCATGCTTGCCTATATATTTCCGACTTTGGTAAATCATTTTCCAGTAAAATATTATAAATATATGATATTAATTTTTCTGTATTCGGATATTTATTTAGACATTCATCTAAAATTTCTGTCTTTCTATTTGTAAAATCCTGTGTGTTTGATTTAACATAGTCTCTAATTTGTAAATATCTAAAGTACTCTTTTGAGTGTTATCCGTAATTTTGTTGTAATTCCTGAAATGAAAGGAATAAACTTTCCCTGTAGAGATCATCCATCTTATTTATTCCATAGTTCTTCCATTTTAAAAAACCTTTATCCATCATTGAAGGTTTAAAAGTAATGTTATTTACAATGGGAAGAGCCAGTGGTATACTTTCTAATTTTAATGTTTTCTTTAATTGTTTCCAAATACGTATGCCACTTTCTATTATTGGATTTTCTCTATAAATTTTCTTATGTATTTTAGTATTAGCAAATAAAATCGAGCTAATTTTGAAAGGTGAACAATCTTCCTTTTCCATTTTTAACCAGTTTGGTTGTTTATTTACTTATTTATTCTATGGCTCTTATAATCCCAAATAAAATTGGTAACTACAGAGCCCACTTTCTTAAAAAAAATTTTAGGAAGATATATCGGGATCAGTTGAAACAGGTATAATAATTGCGGAAGAAAAATTATTTTTATCGCATTGATACTACCTAGCATTGAAATAGGTAATGTTTTCCAATATAGGATATTCTTTAGTTTATTCAATATGGGTGGGAAATTAGATTTAAATAAAGAATCATATCTTTTTGTTACATGAATTCCAAGATATTTGATTTTTTCATTTGCTATCTTAAAAGGATATTGTTGTAATATATATGAGTTATTTCCCATTATTGGCATAAGTTCACTTTTATTCCAATTAATTCTATATACTGAAAACAATCCAAATTGAATTATTAAATCTAATAAGTTAGGAATACTAATTTCCGGCTTTGTAACATAAAGTAATACATCATGTGCGTATAAAGAGATTTTATTTTCAGTTTCTTTGGTTTCGTACCCGTATATTTCAGGATGTAATCTCACGCGTTGTGCTAATGGTTCAATTGCCAGTGCGAATAGTAGTGGAGATAGAGGACAACCTTGTCTACAGCCTCGGAATAAATTAAATTTAGTTGTTAACATTTGGTTTATTAATATTCTAGCTGTTGGCTTGGTATATAGTAGCTTAACCCATGTTATAAACTTCTCTCCCAACTGCAAAGTTTCCATAACCAAAAATAAATAAGACCATTCAATCTGATCAAAAGCTTTCTCTGCGTCCAATAAAATAATTGATACATCTTTATTAATGTTTCTTTTCGAGTATGTAATATTGAATAATCTTCTCAGGTTATTTGAGGAGTATCGTTTTGGTATAAATCCTGTTTGATCTGAATGAATTACTTTATTAATCACTGTATTTAGTCTTTGTGCTAGTATTTTGGTTAATATTTTTTGATCAGTATTTAAAAGAGCTACGGCTCTGTACGACCATGGATCATCCAGATTTTTATCTGATTTAGGTATGAGCGTTATAATAGATTCATTTAATGTTTCTGGTAACTTCTGTTGTGCATAAATGTGTTCATAAAGTGTCTTCAAACATGGAGCTATCATATCATAGAATGTTTTATAAAATTCTGATCCAATATCATCCGGTCCTGGAGTTTTACCATTTTTTAATGACTTTTTTTAAAAGCTTCTTCGATTTCTTTAGTAGTTATTTCAGCGATTAGAATCACTAATTCTCTATTTTCTGAATCCAGTCCTTTTAGATTACAATTTTTAAAAAATGTTTCTACACCTATCCGATTTTCTGTCATTTTGGCTGAATATAAATTTTTATAATATTGCAAAATCTCTGATTTATATCTTTAGTTTGTACTAATAATTCCCCTTTGTCTGATTTAATCCTATGGATTAATTTTTCTCCCTCCAATTTTCGTAATTGACGAGCCAATAATTTTTGTGGTTTATCTCCGAATTCAAATTGTATTTGTTTAGTATATTGGTATAGTTTTACAACTTGGTCTGACTGTATTTTATTTAATTTATATTTCAATGCAAAGATTTTATTATGTTTTATCATGGTTGGGTTAACAGCGTTTTATGTGTCTAATTGTTTGATTTCCTTTTCCAATGCCTGTTGTTCCCTTTGATTCTCTTTATTATAAAATGCTTGAGTGGATATCATAATTCCCCGAAAGTATGCTTTAAAAGTTTCCCATAATAGGGACGAAGATATTTCTGGCGTATCATTTATTTCAAAGAAAATCTTGATCTGTTTGGTGATGTATTCTTGAGTTATTTTGTCTTTTAAAATTTGTGGGTTAAATCTCCATTGTCCCTGTTTTTCCGTTTTACCAGTTAACTTCATCATAAAAGTTAAAGGTGCATGATCTGAAATTATAATATTATGATATTTTGAATTATAAGTGAGTGGGATAAGTTTTAAATCTACCAAAAAATAATCTATTCTTGAATAAGTTTTATGCACAGGTGTGTAAAATTAGTATTCTCGTCCAACTGGGTTTTGCATTCTCCAAACATCTTTAATATTACTAGTATCTGTATATGCATTTGTTAGATCACTGGAATGCGATTTAAGTTTCCGTTGTTTTGATGATCTGTCCAAATAAGGATCTAGTGTACAATTTAAATCTCCTCCAATTATTAGGTTGTGTTGTGATAATTCCGGGATAGTATTAAATTTTTTTTTTAAAAACAGTGGGCTGTCAAAATTTGGGCGTATACATTGACAAAAATCATTTTTTATGTGTATAATTCTCCTATTACAATAATATATCTACCATCACTATCAGTTATTGTTGAAGTATGTTTAAATGAAGTGCCTTTACGAATTAATATTGCTACACCTCTAGATTTGTGTGTGAAAGAAGAATGATACACTTTGTCAATCCATTTAGCCTTCAATCTATGTTCTGCCTCTTTTTTTAGATGTGTCTCTTGGATGAATACCACATCTACTTTAAGTGCTTTTAAATGTGCTAATACTTTACCTCTCTTAATTGGTTTGTTAATACCTTTAACATTCCAGCTACAAAATGTTATTCCTCCATTCCCCATATTCATTTGTAAGTCTTGCATCTTTTATCTAAAGGAATATATAATAGGGCGAATGGTTCTGCTCGACATACCCGACTTTACACCCGAACTCCGAATAGATGAATTTGAAGACCCTTGAGTATCTCTCACGTATATAACTCCTTTGCATTAATTTACAACCCCATTCAAATCTAAAATAATAATAACAAGAAATAATATTAAAAAAAGGATAGATTAAGAGATTAATAGGGTGCACAAAGAGAGAAAAAACTACATCTAATATTGGTGTAGTTAGTGTTAGCCATACTACCATGGCTAGCAATCTATAGACATCCGTAGTCGATGTTACAAACTTATCCATCTCCATGATTCATTAAAATTGTTATTCCATAAAAATATTTAACCGGGCGTATTAAACTCTGATGTGTACAAGAACAAGTATATGATAATATATATACTTAATACTTATTAAAAAGCTATAATGATAAGAAAATATAAAAAATAAAGTAATAATAAAAAATAAGAAAAAGGGAAGAAGAATATAGAAAAAAAAAGTACCGGGGGGGGGGGGGGGGGGGGGGGGGGGGGGGGGGGGGGGGGGGGGGGGGTAAATAAAGTCAAAGATAATTTTTTGTGTATTTATATTTACTATTTACTTAATTCTAAGTAAATCAGCTATAATTAGTTGTTAATCATTATTTGGTAGTTATTAGCTTTAATTAATAATAATACCACAGTATTAATTTTAGTATGTGTTAGTTATTAATATTAGTAGTGTTACTATTCTAATTATTAGTATCCATAGGAGAGTCTCCAATCGGTATCTCCCCGAATCTCCCATCCGCATCCTTCTCCATCTTCTTTAGAAACAAGTCCATAGTCCATTCCAATCTTGAAAGTACAATTTAATTGTTGGTATAGTTCATCTTTGAAGCTTTCATTCAGTCTACCTCTCGCTCCTTAATCCCTTGGGCAAAGCTCATTGCATCCGCTGGATTTTTGAAATAATGTTCTTCCTGGTTGTAGGTGACTCTCAGGGTGGCTGGGTACCTCAGACTGTACTTCAGATTCTTCACATCCCTCAAAATTATTTTGGTCTCCTTGAACGCATTTCATTTCTTGGAGACCTCTGCTGGATAGTCTCGGTAAATGCTGATCGAATCTTCTTCATATGTAAGATTTCTACTTTTTACAATTTTGTTCATCATCTCCTCCAGGACATGATCATACTGGACTTTTACTATCATTTGTCTTGGAGGAGCGTCTTGCTTTGTATAACGTCTCATTACTCTGTGTGCTCGGGCTAGTAAAGGCTTTTGTTCCAGAGATAAAACCTTTTGCAATAAGTTTGCAGTAAACTCTCGGGTAGCTTGATTCTTTCCTCTCCCTTCTCGAATACCCACGATCCTTAGGTTCTGTCTTCTCTGGCATCCTTCCAACTCGGTACAATTATCAGTAATTTTGCCCAGTGAGTCAGATAAACATTGATTTTCTTTGAGGAGTGTTTTCGTAGTCTGAGTACTTGTTTCGGCTAGTTCTTCAAGGTTCTTTATGGCTGTTGACTGTTCCTTGATTTCTTCCACCATGGGTTCCATTTCTGTTTCCACCTTATTTTCGATTTTTTATTCATCTCTTCCACTGTACTTGCAGATTAATCCGTCAATATTTCTGCAATTTCCTTTTGCAGTTTGTCAGATAATTCCATGGCCGAGGTATTGATTTCAAACTTTAACTCCTTCATCTCCTCCTTGATTTGTTTCTATTTCTTCCTTAATATTCATTTTTGCCAATTCAGTCTTTAATTCCAACTTTATTTCTTTCTTTAATTCTGTCATTTCTTGTACAAAATAAACTTTGAGTTCCTCAATTTCCGATTTTTTCTTCGTTTTTTTCGACACATCTTCTAGGGATAGTGTCCTACCTGAGGCCGAGGCTTCAGTCGGGCCTTGTTCTTGTTCTGCCGTTTTCCTTGCGTACCGGAGTTTTGTTTTATCCATGGGTGGGCTGCGCTGTGTTGCCATTACAAGTCGCATGCCTGATGACGTCACTCACGGTCAGCCAGTGCAGAAACAGCAGGCAGCAGGTAGGTCTTCTCTCCCCAGTTTTTCCTCGTTTTTTTTCACGGAGCTGGCTGGCATTGATTTCTAGCCCTCCATAGCACCACCGGAAGTCCAGTGTTATATATTCTTAAAGTCAAGTAAATGCCTTTGTCATTTTTCCAAAAACGACTGCCGAGGAGCACTTCCAAGAGTAACTGCTGACGTCTGTTCCAGTGACTGCTATCTTTTCTACTCCGGAGCATCGATCAATGTATGTCAGTTCGGTCAACTGCCGTTCTGTAGTTAGCTTATCCCAGGCATATTCTGTTCTGTGGATTTTCCAAGTATTGCCAGTCTCACTCACATCTTCATGAGTCAGCATTATTTCAGTTATCAGTTACCCCCCCCCCCCCCCCCCACGAGGCACCAACAGTATTTCAGTTTTCAGCTACGTGAGTCAGCAGTATATTTCCTCTGTCTGTAGTTTTAAAGCTACATTAGCATTTAAGCAATAAAACAGAAAATGGTCAAGTATCCCATCATGTAAGGTGATTCTATCTAATCGGGATTACCTCTTTCATTCCCTCATTTTATCATACCATGATAACATTACAGTCTCCGCGAAGCACAGAGTGGTCAGATACATTGCATAACAAATATCAACGTAAGCACCAACAGAAAAATAGAACCGTAATGTAGTATGGTTCCCTAGAGACCTCCAAACCAGCAAAATTGCCACCAGTTGCCCCCATCATTGTAGCCATGCATCAGGCTCCCAATTTTTATTTCCTGGGATATGTGGACAGCTAGGTTAGTAATGCTAGAGGACTCATCGGGGACATAGGTGCAGCATTTCTGCCCTATTACAGCACGTTCCTCCTTTTATTCTATAGGACTAAAGTGCAAAGTGCAAACATTTCAACTGTCATGGATGTGTGTTAGTAAAAGTGTCCGCAGTTTCATTTGTCAATTTCTCTAATACGGAGGTCATAGTAATCAATTCCGTGATAGGCGGTCTGTCCCGTAAATTGGGAAGACAATCATCAGATTTGCTCTGACTCCGATATACTTTGCTTAGCCCTCATGGGGATATCCAATTCAGTTAAATGTTATACAGCTCACATGCGAGGGACAACAAAGGGCAAATAAAAGCATCCCCTTCAGTTGTAGGTTGGCCTGATCAACCTTTCCCAGTTCTTCTCATCCCCAGGTGACATACCAGGTAACCATGGGTATGCCCAGGATCCACACACAAAATGCATCCTATTTACTGGATGTGGCAGGCCACTAACACTAACTTTAATGCAGGTGCTGTCCCCTAAGTATACCCCGTTGCCTCTTTTGTCACAATAACAGGTGGTAACAACTGGACTGTGGGGGCAATCCACTGATTTAAGTCTTGGTATTTCCCAAACCATGGTCTAATTTACCTTCCATCCTGGCTTAAAAGGGGCCGTATACCATCCCCTATATATGGGTTTGTCCTCAAGTTTGCCATTCTGAAGGCATCAATTAGTTGCTGTTTTATTGTGAAAACAGAATAAGGCCAGAATCTCAGTAAGGTTAAGGGTTATTGTAAAGAGCGGTATTTCTCCTCCACCATTATATAGCAATGTTACAAAACCTACCTTCAGCGGCGCTGCAGTTCTGCCACTGGCCGTGCGTGCGACTCTGACGCCTTTGAGAGGGGGGGGGGCGGGATTAAAATCCAGGTTTGTATTGCTTGTCGCAGGTGGATTTCCTCGGGCTGCTAGCTGATGAAGAAAAATCGATCGGACTTCCGTTCCCGGTTTATTTTTAGAGAAATGTGCTGGACAATTTAATAATTGGTTTAAAATAAAAAGCGACTTCTAACGCCCTCAATACCTACAATGTGACGGATCGCAAAAATGGGACAAAACAAAGGGCGAGTCGTTTATTTTACATATAATCTTGCTTCTTGGGATGTATTTAGTCTAATTTTATGTTGTGAAAATGTTATTTGGGCCCCATACGAACCGGCAGTGTCTTTCCTGCCGATATGGGATTAAAACTCACTGCAGCAGCAACATTCCAATCGATCGAATTCCAGAATCACCCACCCACTATAGATGATTTAAATGCTCTTTTTTTTTGGACAATCATGTCATAAGCCATCTAAATTGTCGATATTTTGTGTTATTCTCTCTCCATGATCATTATTTTTAAACTAAATATTCACAACAGTTTGAGTCACATGTATTGTGCAAAAACCAATAATTTTGATTATATTTTGAGTGGATGATTCTGGATTAATTTATGAGAATTAAACATTAAATTCCTTCCATTTGGCCTATAAGTTCATGACAGTGAGATTTAAAAATCATGTTATATTGTGAATTCTTGTGTGAATGTTATTTGGACACTTAGGCTATTTATGTTAACCTTTTCTTAAGAAATTGATAGATGTTTAGGTCTAGTAATTGAATTTAGATGAATTTAATAGATTAAATTGATTTGATGAAACTGATGAATATGAATTTCTTGTTGGGTATTTGTTTTAGCGTTTAACTTTATCATTTCTACCTTTTTTTTCTAAAACAGCAAATAATAAACTTGTTCAGTGTTTAAAAAAAAATTTACATTATAAACAGATGTGTCCGAAGAAGAAATGCAAAATTGTCAATCCAAAAGCCCAGCCAGGCATAGCTAGAGTTCAACTTGAATTTCTCTGTCATGCCCGAGTCTAAGAGGGATCTTAAAAATGGACATATCTTGTACTAGTATACCTCATTTGGAAAAAGTCTACTTGAAACAGAGAAATCACTGAGTTCACATTTCTCTGTTGTCGGAATGCAGAAGGCTATTCATTTGCTGCTGTTAACTCAAGAGTGAGGACTCTCGCTAACCGGACTTTGCTTAAGTTTAAAAAACTCACCAATCAAAAGGAACTTGGAGCATTTATGAAAATTTGTGATGAAACTTTTAAACTTCCAGAAGGCAGTCAACCCATTTCTTTAGATGACATTCCACTGCCTGGTGCTCAAGATCCTGAATCCTTGACATCTGCCGAAAGCCAAGTGCCCATATTTCAAGACACTGAGGACTGAATCTAGCAACGCCAACGACAGCTGCTGCCTTTCCTGAACCAATGCAATTGACATCAAGTGTTACAACAAGATGTAGCAGAGAACTTCTAAGTCTTTCACCAAGGAAACAGAAATTGAAGAAAAGACTAAACTTTCTGTCCGCATCCAAGGCTGCTCTTACAATAAAGTATCACACAAAGATCAGTGAACTTAAGGCACGGTTGAAAACTCCCAAACGTGTAGTTTATCAAGCCTTAAAGAGAAAGAAAAACCAAATAGATTTAAAGGACAGAAAGATTCAGGAAGTCAAAACCAAATTATGTGGGGAAACTTTTGCACGAGAGCTTGCTGAAACCAAGGCAGAGTTTTTTTTTTGGTTTTTTTTTGTGTTTATTTTATTAGAAGTTAATACAGTACAAAACAATACAGTGGCACCTAATTTTACGTGCCAACTATGTCATGACGGAATACATTCTATGTACAACCTCTAGTTTTATGTTTTTGAAAAGGAAGTAAAAAAATTCAAGAAATAGAGAGAAGAAATAGAGGAAAAATAGATAGTAGAAAATAGAAAAAACATGAAGTGTGTATATAAGAAAAGAAAAAGTAGAAAGTAGAAATAAGAGAAAAAGACCCTTAAAAAAGAAAATTTTCAAATCTTTGTTCGGAGATGTAATTCTATCCACAACCTGACCTGAAATCAGTAATCTTTACGGTATTGCTGCATCACATGATTCCAAAAAGTCGATGAAAGGGGACCAACTCCTTAAGAATTGGTCATATTTATCTATTAGGCGGAGTCTCATTTCTTCAAGGTGAGCTATGTCCGTCATATTACTAATCCACATTTTAATAGTTGGTATAGCTGTATTTTACCAAAATTTAAGTATCAATTTCTTTCCAATTATTAACCCATAATTAAAGAATACTTTTTGGTCTTTGTTTAAATTGATATCTTCTACTATTATTCCAAATATAATCCATTCCATATTAGGTTCTATTCTTAACTTGAAGAGCTTTGTAAATATATCAAATATATCGCTCCAAAATTTATTCAACTTTATACATCCTACAAATGAATGTGTTATATTGGCATTTTGAAAACAAACATTTATCGCATCTTGGAGAGAAGTTTGAGTTAGAATTTATTCAACCTCTTTTTTGAATAATATAGTCTATGTAATAATTTAAATTGAATTAAATTATGTCTTGCATTAATGGAACAATTATGTGTGTTCATCAGATACTTTTCCCATCTATCTTTCGGAATCTTTATCATTAGTTCATGTTCCCAATCTTTTCTTAGTGCCTCTGTTGAGGGTAATTCTCTATTTAATATACTATTATAAAAATATGATATTAGTTTTTGTGAATCAGCCTTAATATTCATTGCTTCTTCTAAAGGGTCTAAAAATATAGTTTGAAATCTATGTATATATTTCTTCATAAAGTCACATATCTGTATATATTTAAAATATTGATTATCATTCAGTTTAAATTTTGATTTTAATTGTTGAAATGATAACAATTTACCCAATTCATACATATCTCCTACTTTCCTAATTCCCAGTCTATCCCATTGTTTATATGTTTTGTCGATAAGAGATGGTTTGAATGCAGGATTATTCAATACTGGGGTTAGTACTGATAGATTATTTAATTTCAAGGATAATTTTATTTGTTTCCAAATTCTTATTGTATTGTGAATGATTGGGTTCTTCTTATATATTATACTATTCAATTTTGTCGGTGAGAACAAGATCGTTCCTATATTGTACGGGAAACACTCCCCTTTCTCCATTCTTATCCACTCCGACTGGTGAGTGGGACTATCCAGCCAGTACATTATGTTCTTAATATGCACTGCCCAGTAGTAATACGTAAAGTTAGGTAATGATAAACCCCCAACTTCTTTAGGTTTGCACAGATGCTTTAGTTGAATTTTGTGTGCTCTATAATCCCATATAAAATTAGTGATATTAATATCTAGGTTTTTGAAAAAATATTTTGGAATATATATTGGGATCGCTTGAAACAAATATATTCATTGTGGTAAGAAAGTCATTTTTATAGCGTTAATTCTACTCATCAATGAGAGCAGTAGCGTTTTCCAAAATTTAATCATAACATTCAGTTTATTTAATAGTGACGTAAAATTGGCACTAAATAATGATTTATATCTTCTCGTAATTTGAATAGCAAATAATTGAATTTTTCTGTTGCAATTTTGAAAGGGAATTTTAATAGTAAGATTAAATGAGAACTTACCAGTTCGAAGTTTGATCATTATTTTATGAGGAGTAACGATGAGGGATTACGTGAAGAAGCCCCGCCTGGCGCTGGAACGGCATACTTCAAAGCAGCTGCATGAAAAACACAGAACATAATAGCCGGAGTAAGATAGTAAGGCTCAACATAGATTTAGAACTACCAGATGATCATTTATTTCATGAGGGTCGGGAGTGGAGGGCACGTAATCCCTCATCGTTACTCCTCATAAAATAACGATCAAACTTCGAACTGGTAAGTTCTCGTTTAATCTTACTATTTTACTTCGGAGTCACGTGAGTGACTACATGAAGATTTTGAATGCTTTCTGTGTTTTTCATGTCGTAGACTCCTTCCATATGACACTCTGGCTCACACAACACAGTAATGAGCAAAATAACACATTTTTTTCCCCAAACATTGCCTCAAGTTGTGTGATAAATTATTTCACATTATAAAAGAATAAAAGTAATGCCCTTTCTATTGAAAGGCAAGTTTATCACAAAATATCAATTGATATATATAATTTGATGGTATGAACAAAGCAACAATTATAGAGAACCCAACACTCCATGTCCAATCGTGACACAATGACTGATTTCATTTAATTTAATATTTATTTTATACCCTCCTGTGGCCTTGAATCTTTGCTCGAGCGGACTCATCCTGTGCCATTCCTGTGAATGTATCTACCTCCTTAACAGAGTAATTTTCCACATTTCAGTGTCTAGTTCCACTGAGTGTTATTCAATGTTTAACCATCTAGAATACATTTCTCTAGAACCATCAGTTTTACTGAACGTAATGTGGTTTTGTGTGTGTAATAAAATAGTGCTGTCTCATTACCACAGAGACTTCTTAGTTACTTTAACATATTTCATCAATGTTCACACACACACACACAATTTAAAGGCCGACAGGATATGCTTATAGGTTTACCTTGGTTCTAGCTCTTCTTGGTCTGCTTTGTTGGTAAAATTCATAAACATATATGATAATGTAATCTGTATCCACATACAATTATAACGTAATATTTACAATATTTGCACTCTTATCTTGATACTAAAATCATCAGCATTATTACTTTCAATGTTAACTTTTTTGAATCATTGATAGAACTGGAGTCCATTGCCTAAGGCAATTCAGGACTATATTGATCTCCAGACTTATGTTTTGCAATTTTGGACAGATTATTTATATACATATATAAATACTTATATTTATATCTACATATATATCCCTTTTCATATCGGGATTTTACGAATGAACCTGATAACTTCTTGGTTAGTATATTGTCCGTAAATAGGACGAAAAACACTCTGAGCCCTATTATTGGCTCATCAATTAGATACTCAGAAAAAAAATGCAATCCACAAGCTCACATATATCTAATATGACAAATAATTTTACTGTATACACAGACTTCCAATTTCTTATAAAATATTGTTGTTTTTTTTTCTGCAAATTGCAGGTATAACACTTCTTTTTACATAATTATTTTATTGTTATGTTGTTTATATTAGTTAAACATTCATAGACTTCTTTGACTATTAAACTATTGTAAATGGTCTGATCAACCTGCAGATAGTCAATTCATATTTTCATATTATGGATGCCTTTGTTCAACAATAAATTACTGCAACTATGAATCATGGACAAGTGGTTCAACATCACTCAATATTTATGAAAACCATAAAGGATCCGTTTGGACCACCAAAATGCGTCTGGCAGTGTTTTGCTATATTTTCATCAGAACACTGCCTATCAGACAAAAAATGAGGAACATAAAAAAACATTTTTCCTCATGTAATTGAGAGAAAAGCATCCACCTTTTCTGTTCTTGGTTTACCCACGAGAACATTTGAAAAAAATTGGTTATTTAATCTGTATACAACCAGATTAATCGTAAGTAATCCATATAATGACCAATGTATTTTCCCCCTTAATGTGTTGTCTGTGATAACATTGTCTCTTTCTTAGAGATAAGCAGCTGGACTAAACATTTTAGATATGCCTCATCTGTTTACATCACATGATTATTATTTTACTTATCTTATGTGATTTAATATTACGCCAACATCCATGGTATTGTACACCTTGATATGACATGGACACTTCCATAATTAGAACAAATTCAATATTAATCCATAATCCTATAATTATAATTCAATAATTAATACAAATGGTTTGGAGAATTTCTTAGGAGCAATTCATTTGCATTTACCTGGTATTATTGTCCGAGTCCCAACAAAGAGACGTACAATTATCTTTATAAGAATAGATAATATTTTTATCTTACCCAAATATTCACAGAAACTGTCCATCATCTGTTAATACTTGCTTCAGCTTGCAACAGCTGCTAAGCTTATAGTTGAAGCAATTGTGAACCCCCCCCCCTTTTTTTTTTTTTAATCCATTACTTTAATAATGATAATGCATCATTTGGTATTTGCATAAGCCTCTCACAAAGGCATACATATTCTTTTAATCTTCTGTATTTTCTTCTTTTGGAGCTTTATTACTCTTACCTAGGCTCCTTTTCTAATGGAGGGACAAAGTATGTCAAAAAAAACCATAAGACATATTTGTATCATGGAACAATTTCCCCCCTCTTATGGTGCTGAATTACTCCTAAATCCTGAATAGTAATTTATTGAATATTTATGAATGCCTTAAAACATAGGCTTTATGTGATGGGTCAAGTCTTTGCCTTTCAACGGACTTGTAATTGCAGCACTAATTTGCAGCTGACTCTAATTTAATGTGATCAAGATAAACCTGACCAATGTCCTCATTAGTGCAAGTGCTGATCTTATCAGTGCAATTGTTCTTCCGTATTCTGTTTAACAGCCTTAAACTGGATTTAATCCTTTAGACAATGTTTTAAACTTGCACTGCTTGACCCATTTTAATTAATTTCAAGCACTGTAATATTTGATTAACACTTTGTTAATAACAACTGTATTTTAATGTTGAAGATATTCCATTTTAATAAAATGTTCTTACACTGTGAAAGTGTATATAAATATGATGTTCTGTATGGTCTTATACCATCATATCTGTACACTGAGGTAATTTATAATATATATAAGTACGTAACCCTTGTTTATTGGAGTTACTTTTGGGTGCAAACCTAAAATCAAATTTTTTACGTTTTCTTATACAGTTGAACCAATCCTTTCTAATTTTTTTTAGTAAGTCCTTAGTTATATTAAATTAATGATCATAATACACCTGTAAATCCCCCACAATCGGGAGAGTTCATGAATTTATTTTGTAACAGTTGTTTGCACCTCTTCCACGTTACTTCAGGCCTTCTTTCCCCAATTATATGGGTATGGATACGGTAAGGCTATTGTTGATTATGTTTATTTTATCATACTTCTGCCTTAGTTTTGATCCATTATCAAATCTTTATATTGGATCATAATTTTTCCCCCCCAAAGTTTAAAGACCAATATAGTCTGTTCTTTGTAAATCAATGTTTGAATAAATCATAAGGCAGGTTTTATTCCATAATAATCAGGATTTTAATCATAAACTGATTTGATCTGCAAATCTAGAGTGCAGATTTGGTCCCTAAATATTATATATTTCTTCCCAATGAGCACCACAAACTGATGGCAATTAATTTTTCTTTAAATGTATTGGTTATTTGCACATATTTTATTTGTTTTCCATTGAATGGAAATCATGCACCAGTTTTGAAATACTTTTTTAAAATCGTATTTCCTTATATCTCATCTAATTGAGACATGGATATTCATAACCGGATTCACCGTTGATATCTTTATAACTTAAAGTTTTATCATATTCTGCTGTTTCACTATTCAGCTTGGTGAGGCCACACATTTTTTTTTTTTTTTCATAATTAATTTTCATGGTCTCACTCATACATTCAGGTTATCAAAACTAGTACACTTATATTTTTTGTGCTGAAGTGTACTTAAATAAAACATAAAACGTTTGATTATTATTCTGCTGTTTTAATCATTAACAGCTTTTAGTGAGAGAGACCAATTAATTTTTGTTTTCCATATGGTTATTTTTCCATGGCCTCACTTCTTATTCAGGTGTTGTACTTACACCTGTATATATATATATATAATATATTTTTTTTTACTGGTGCTGTGGTGGGTACTTCACGACCAGCCACCACTATCAGTGCATTTTTAGGGTCAGTTTTCCATTTTATTTTACTGCCCTACTACTCCTGAGTTTTTCCTCAAGGAGACTACCTTCAAATATCTGAGGTAGATATTCCCACCATATTTCATCATATATTAATATATGAAATCCTTTAGGGTAGGTTAGGAATGTTTTTGGGCCTTAACCCTTTTTGGCTTGAATTCTTTATTTACTTTATTTTATTTTTGGAATTTTTTTTTTTTTTCATTATTTTTTTCAAGCCATAACTTTTTTTTTAGTCTGAAGGCCTTTTAATTGAATTTTTAAAATTATGGCCTTTCTGACTTTATAAAATTCCCCTCCCCCCCCCCCGTGCCAAAAGTTTGTGGAGCGACTAAAAATTTCTAACGTAATTTTGACAGCCACCGGCTATCGGAACCGGCTCCGTAATCTCCCGTTCCGATCGCTCCCCTTAGGACGTTCTTTTTTAAAACTCCGTTGTTTTTCAACTTATTTTTTACTTTTAAATTAGTTTTAAATTCTGGTATTCCATTACCAGCCACGGAGTTTTTTAGACCCTGAAAGTGTTTTTCCCCTGCACTTACCTGCGGGCCCGTACCTACCGCTGTCATGAGAGCTGCCTCTGCAGCTCTTGCTCTGTCGTCACGCGTCGAACGTAATGTCGCTTTCCAGCGCCAGGGGGGCATCTTCACGTAGTCACTCACGTGACTCCGAAGTAAATAAGTGTCTCGCATCTGTGGTTTCAAAGAATAATTTCGCTTTTATTCCAATTTATTCTATATCCTGAAAAAGAACCAAATTCCCTCGATTTAGTGTTAATAAGGTGGGGATACTCGTTTGTGTATTATTAATATATAAAAAGAATATCATCAGCATATAATGAAATTTTATTCTTTGAATCCTTTAATATTATATACGTGAATATTCGGATGGTTTCTAATCCTTTCAGTCAGCGGTTCTATCATAAGGGCAAATAGCAATGGTGTGAGTAAGGCACCAACCCTGCCTATTACCCCTTTGATAAATAAAATTTTGGGAGATAACATATTACTAGTTAATATTCTTGCCGATAGGTTTATCATAAAGTAGTTTAACCCATCTGATAAATTCTCTCCCGTATTAAATTTTTGGAGTACCTTGTATAATACTGCCATTCTCCCTGATTCAAATGCCTTCTCTGCATCCAACGTAACGACTGAAATATTTCAATGTGCTCTTTGTGGGGAGAGAGAGTACATTATATTGAAAAGCCTTCTCAAGTTATTAAATTATTGCCTTTTAGGTATAAATCCCGTTTGATCCGGGTTTTTACCAATTTGTTAATATAATTATTCAGTCTTCTTGCTAGAATCTTTGCTAAAATTTTCTGATCCGTATTTAGAAGTGACATAGCTCTGTAAGAACCCGGTTTTTCCTCTAAGTCTTTATCTTTTTTTGGTATAAGTGTTATTGTTGATTTGCTAAAGTGTTCTGGTAGTTTATTTTCGGTATAAGCCTGCGTGTATAACTTGAATATAATCTTGGTTACAATTGACTCCTGAGGATTGCTTATAAAATTCATTGCTAAAACCATCTGGTCATGGGGTCTTCCATTTTTCAATGAGTTTATTTGTTTGTAATATTTCTTCACTAGTAATCCGTGCTCCTTAATTTCTCTTGTTCTAAACTTATCCAATTTAGGGAGGTTGCAATTACCTAAAGAATTTGTAATTTTACTATCATCTGTATTTATTTTAGTTGTGTAAAATAAATTATGAATTAAATTGGGCAAACCTTTTATTAATATCCTTTGGTAGTGATAGAAGCTCGCCCCTTATTAGATTTAATTTTTAGTGAAGTATTTTCCTTTTCTTGCTTCAGTTGCCTCGCTAATAATTTATGTGGCTTATCCCCAAATTCGAAGTGTTGCCTGCTTTTGAAATTTGGAATAGTCTTATATCTCTTGCCGATAATATTCTATTGAGTTTATATTTCAATAAGGTTATCTTATTATGTTTATCTATGGTTGGGTCACTTACATTGTCCAGTTCTAGTCATTTTATTTCCTGTTCAATCCTCTGAAGCTCTCTATTTTATTTTCTTTATTTTTAAAAACTTTGATAAGAGATTATAGCACGCGGATGTTATGGCTTAAGGTTTCCATTAATAGCGATACAGAAATACCCGGCGTCTCATTTATCTCAAATATAATTTTTGTTTATTTCTTTTATATACTCATAAACCCTGCGGGTTATTTCATATTGTGCGTTTGAATCTCCCAAAATGGTTTTATATCCGGCATTCCCTCGATTTTTTTTTTAAGTATAAAAGTCAGTGGTGAATGATCGGAAATAATACTATTATGGTATACTGTTATGGTATATTATGGTTTAGTCGTATACGGGATTAATTTTACTTCGGAGTCACGTGAGTGACTACGTGATGAAGGCCCGCCGGAAGCATGCGCGTCAATACGTTGCGCATGTCGCACCAAACGGGCTGGAGGGCACAGCTCACCAAGGGGGTAAGTAAAAACTTGCAGGTAAGTGTTAAACTACTTTTCCTGCAGGTTATTTAACTCCGTTTAAAACTGGCTCGCGAAGTCAGTTGGAGTTGAACTGGACCGGTCGGGCGGAGAGTGCGCTCAAGCGCGTGTCTAGCGACGAGTCGCATTCTCGATCGGGTCGGGAGATAGGTAACCGGACTCTCAGATTCTGATACCGGGGGCCGTTTCACCATTACCACCAGTGGAAAGTGCTTCCAGGCCAGTGCCTGAAACTCAACAGGCTAGTGGCTGCTAAGAGGCACAGCAAGGCCACAAGTAAAAACAAACTGGCCAGTACTCTCTGATGATTCAGATGACGGTGGGTGGTGATTCTCCCCAGGGGCTAAATAAAGTGATGTGGGGGGAAAAATGCAAACAGATGGAACACATGCTGCAGCTTTTGGTACAGCAAGGGGCTAGGCACAGAGCTAAGGCCACAGAGACTTCTCAGACAATTGAGCAGCAGGGATCCTGTGAAGAGGATTACTGGACTACCGCCGTGGTGAATTCCTTCCAGGCCTGTTATAGGACTGGGGGATGCCTCCCTAGGAATATCAAATGGGAGATGCAGGGCAGGATGTAGCTGGCCCTATGTCTGGTGTCCCTGCTTATGTGCAAACACCTAGAGCACAGGAAGCCTTACTCGGGTGTACGGAGATGGATAGCAATGTCTTTTGCTTATTCCGGAGGGAACAGGTGAGGCCATGGAGGAATTACCTCGCAACTAATATAAATTACTTGGTTTCTCATCAGCTGCAACTATCTGTCATGCAGGAGACAAGCAGCAAATATAAAAACACCTGTTTAACTGTGCTTCATTAAAAGTGCCAATGGTGAACCCAGCAATATGGGCACCCATGAGTCCTTCCATGAGGGTGGCAGGAGGTTCGTTACCAGCACGTCCTCAAACTGGTGGGGCCACAATCACTGCATCTTGGCACCATGGTCCGGAGGGACGTGTTATCTCCGTTACAGAAGGATATGTTAGCTATGATGTGGTAACGTCTTTTTCACAAAAAAAAAAAATTAACTGCATTCGGGAAAATTGCCATCAGGCTATTTTAAACCAAAAATTTGCTCTTGTGCACTCTGTAAGGCGACCAACGTTCAGGCGCCTTGAACTCCTGTTTGGCTCGATCTGGTCAATGCAAATTAGAGATATTGATGAGGAGGCGAAAAACTATGGGGCTAATGAAGCGGCCGCATCTCGTCCGTCTCTTCGGAAGTCGGGGGTTTTACCGCAGGGTCCGATCCGGGTGCTGGGGCCCAGCAGAGGGAGGACAGGGTGGGCAACGACGGTATCCACCACGTCAGGTTTATCATTACCCCAACACGGCCAGACAACAGGTTTCCAAAAACACCGTCCCAGAGGTACAGGGACTTTGTGTTTCAATTCGAGTGTGCAACCTCCTATTGGAGGTCGGTTACATTTCTTTTATAACGAGTGGTGTTGTATAACGTCTGATATCTTTATATAAATACTGTGTCAGGGTCCACCATTGAGTTATCTCAGGGATAGATCCTCCTGTCCAGACTAAGCCTAGTAAAGTGTTGGTGTTTTCTGTTCAGAGACTGAGCAAACCAATGTGGAGATTCAGAATTTGTTCCGTTAAAGGTGTGATTGAAAAAAGCAGGTTCATCATCCTCAACAATTTGTGTCTAATATTTTTCTCGACTCAAACAAAGATGGTTGGTCGAGTAATTCTGGATTCACTCAAATTGAATACTTCAGTTCTTTATAGGCATTTTAAAATGGGCACATTTGTTACTGCCAAAGCAGCTGATGTCCCAGGGTTGTTATATGGCCACCATTGATTTACAGATGTCTTTATTATTCGGGTGCCAATTCATGTTGGATTATTCGAACGAAGGTACTTGAAATTTAATTGGATGGACAGCTGTCGCAATTAGGAGCATTGCCTAATGGGTTAAGTTCTGCACCTGGTTATTTACTAAATCGGTTTTGGTGATGAAACTGTGCTAGGGCACTTGATGGGCCACACATCACATTGTAATGTGGCCTATTTAGATGATATATTAATTGTTGGCAACACTAAAGAGTCAGCTGCAGCTTCTGTTACAGCAACTAAGAATCTCTTTGAATCATTGGGATTTTTGGTCCATACACTTAAGTCCCAGTTACAGCCAACCCAGCAGATTGACTATTTGGGGTTTATTCTGGATTTCAGTTTCATATGACAGTTACATTACCAGCAGCCAAGGTAATAGATATTGTTAATGTCTGTATTCGTCTTACACAAAACCTTTCATTCTTCCATCCGAGACGTTGCAAAAGGTTATTGGGAAATTGGTAGCAGCCTTTCCTGCAGTACTGTTCGGCCTTTTGCATTATCAAACATTTGCAAAGAGCAAGAGAACAAGCATTGAAACAGAGATGCAGGGTCATTTTGATCGGCTTATGCAGTTACCACCACGGCTCTGGTAGAATTGCAGTGGTGGATTGTTAATGTTAGTCAAGCCACCAATTTACATTTTGGTGGACGAATCTTCCAGTAATTTTACAGACTGATGTTAGAACTCTCGGATGTGGGGCTGGGCTACAGGAACACAGAGTCTGCTGTGGGGGTAGATTGACTGAGCAAGAGGTCTTGCTTCTTTACACACATGGTATTAATTACCTGGAGTTATTGGGTGCTTTTTATGGGCTAAAAGCATATGTTTTCCACCATGTCAGATTTCCATGTTCAACTCCAGATTGACAACACCACAGCTGTGGCATATATCAAAATATGGGAGAAACTCGATCAGTGTTATGTGAATAATTTTTTTTTTGGCTAATACTATCTGGGATTGGTGCATTTCATGCAACATCTGGGTTTCGGCCATCTACTTAACCAGGCATAGATAATGTGGTAGCAGACTTTAGGTTTGAGTAAGTTTAATGACAATATAGAATGGATGTTAAATGTCAGCATATTTCAACCCTTTATTGCCCAGATTTGGATTGCCAGATATTGACCTCTTTGCATCCAGGCTGGAATCACCAGTTGCCTAAATATGTCTCCTGGAGCCAGATCCAGAGTGCAAGTGCAGTAGCTGTGGATGCGTTCTCGTTACACTGGGGACACTCATTCTTTTATGCATTTCCTCCATTCTACTGATTCTGAAATGTCTTTACTAAAATAGAGCGGGACTCCGGCCCAACGGAGTTTTGTGGTCCCAGATTGGCCAACACAATCATGGTTCCCATTTGGTCATGAGAATGATGGCACAGCCATTCATGCGCATTCCCAGCAGCAGTCATTTGTTGGTGCATCATGGGTACAGGAGAAGGTCACCCATTACATGACCATATCAATTTGTTGGTCTGCAGGTTCTGACAAGACATTTCAAGGCCTTGGATTTATCGAAACAGGACATGGAGGTTATGACTGCAGGGTGGAGAACTAGCACTAAAAAGCAATACTCGTGCACATTACGGAAATGGGAATGCTTCTGTGTTACGAGTCTAATATATCATATGATATGCTTAGTTTAGTGATGTGTTGGAGTTCCTTGCTACTTTGCATTTTGTTGAGCACCTTAGTCTTATTAGTGCTATTAACATGCTCGCAGTGCTTTGTCTCTTATTTAGGGCTGAGTCTTCAGCACGACAAACCTTTGGGTCTCATCCGTGGATTTATCAGGTTTATGAGAGGAATTTTTAACAACAAAAATCCTCCTCAACCCAGATATACAGCAATCTGGGATGTCAGTATGTTCTCACACTGCTGCGGCAATGGGGCTCCAATTGCGTCATTATCTTTGCAAGATTGACTCTTAAAGTGGTTATGGTTAATGGCGTTGGTTTTAGCACAACGTGTCCAAACATTGCACTTGTTAAGAATAGATTATATGCATTTTCTCAAGATGATGTTTCTTTTTATGTCTGTGATTTACTCAAACAAAATTAGACCAGGCAGGTCTGGAATCAAGGTGAGGTTTAAAGCATATCTGAGTGACCAATCGGTTATGGTTGTTAAACATTTAACCCAAATATGTTGAGTTAACCAAGGAGTCTGAGAGGTTCTGAGTCAGGACTTTCATTGTCACAAAAAGTCATATAAGCACGTGTCGATTGCAAACTATTTCTGGATGGTTGAAACAGGTGCTCAGTTCTGCGTGGGAATCGACATGATGGTGTTTAAATCTCACTCCACCAGGGCAGCATCTACATCCGCGGCGAAGGCTCAGGACGTGTCCGCTAGAATCAAATCCTCGCGGCCCGCCGAGTGTGTGGTTCTAGAGAGGCAACTTTTTTCTCGGTTTTTTTTACGATAACCAGTTCAGCAGAGCCCCACGTTTTGGGCCTGTGTTTTGGGTTCCTTTAATTTTTTATGCTTTGTTATATCACTTATTGTTTGTAATTTCCCCTGGGACAGAGGGGTCATTACTCTGTTTGTTATTATTAAATCGTTCTGAATTTATTCATGCAATGTTCAATCATCTTCTTTATTGACACTGTGTCAACGAAGCAAGCTAATGTCGTATGGAGTGCATCTGCGGCATGCAAAACACAGAGTCTTTGAAATCTTCACAAAGTCAATACGTGACTCCGTAGTAAAATAGTAAGATTTAAGTGAGAACTTACCAGTTTGAAGTTTGATCTTTATTTTATGGAGGAAGCGTCAGTTGAGGGATTACGTGCCCTTCGCTCCCCCTATAATCTAAGAGAGATTGGTTCGTTGGAGGTCTTCTACGAGCCCCCCTTACTATGTTACTTCGGCTATTTGTTTTTCTGTGTTTTCACGCCGCTGCTTGATGTATGTTGGCCATGCGCTGGCGGGGCATTCTTCACGTATCCTCAAGTCACTCCTATAAAATAATGATCGAACTTTCAAATGGTAAGTTCTCGTTTATTATTTTACTTTTTTGTATCAATAAAAAATAGTCAATTCGTGATATATGTTTTATAAAAAACGATGAGTAAACGAATATTCTTCCAATGGGTTTGTATTCTCCCAAACATCAGTTATGTTATTATTTTATATAATTAGTATTTAAGATTCAAGGTCTTAGTTTTTAACAAGAGCTTACCTAACCTTTATTGATTTTATTAAATAAGGGTCTATAACGCGAATTGAAATCTCCCCCCCATTATTATATTTGCTAATTATTGCTCAGCAATTATATTACTATTTTCTTAAAAAATTTGGGGTATCAAAATTAGGCAATAAATATATATCATTTATAATGGGTATTCTAAAAATTCTCCCTTGACTTATAACGTATCTTCTCTTTATTTGCTATGACATCTTTACTTTAAACTGTATACCTACCGAATGAAAATGTCCTAGCCACTTGCTTTTGAAGTGAATGCGGAAGTAGTTAAGTTTAGGACCTATCCAGTTGCCATAATCTGATCAGAGT